>NW_022045930.1:357161-447243 GCF_001654015.2 Drosophila navojoa
TCTCTCTCTCTCTCTCTCTCTCTCTCTCTCTCTCTCTCTCTCTCTCTCTCTTGTTCATTAACTCTCTAACGAGAACTCTCATTTTCCACCTCGATCGCTATTTTTCTGCCTTCCCTTTAAATACACTCTGAGAATCGCATAGAAGAGCAACCTTTGTTTAATCCGAAATTTTGTTGGCTTTGCATATTTTGGCATCCAGCGCTTTGTTCTAGCCTCTGTGATTTTGTTGTAAATTGACAACTTACAGCATGTCATTGCACAACAAAATCAAAAATAAATTGACCAATAGAAACTTGCAAAAAAAAAAAAAAAGCAAAGAGAGTAGAGAAAATATTAAAGTGAAGCCAAACAAAGGAGAAATCGACAAATAAATGCGCTGGGTTGGGCTGCAGGGGCACAAGCTGAATATAGCCAGCGAGTTGTGCGTATATAAACACAAGTATAACCAATCAAAAATCCAATTAAAATTGAGGAAAATTCGATTTGCATGTAAAATATGGCACAGCAAAATACAAAAAAAGGAATAAGAAAATCAACAACAACAAGAGCCAAAAAAAAAGGAGAGAAAATGTTATGAAGAACAACACTTCGATGAGATGTGCAGAGAGGGGCGAAAACATAAAAAAATATTTGCTATATGTGAAATTGAAAAGCCTGCAAAAAGGGCAGCCTAACAGGCGAGAGAACTCAGCATTGGATTGATATGCGTGTCTGCTGGCAGAAATACGTATGGGAAAAACAAACGCAGGAGGAGCAAGGACGGGCAAATAAATAATAAAGTAAAACAAATTTGGTTACCTATAAACGTGTGGCATTTACACACAGCAAATATTATTTTTTATTGAGTGTAGAGTGTGCGTGTGTGTGTGTGTGTGTGGCATTGACTGTGCGGCAGCTCAGCCAGCAACACGTTGCATAAATACAAATAACGCCAGCCGTGTCAAATGCCACCTGTCAGGTGCGAGCAGAGGGCGGGCGAGCAGAGCTGACAAAGCACACATCATCAATTTCAGTTGTTTGGCTTGCAAACTATTATTAAACTAAGATTAAACTACAGTTACAACAACTTTAACTAAACATACTCTCCTTTCTCTATCTTTCTAGGTAAGTGACGTTCCACTCTGACACATTTATATATACCATATATGTATGCTAAATTAAGTTCACAGTAAGTTTTCTTATGTATATTTTATATATATAAAATTAAAAAAATAATAAAATAAAATTAATATATCTATTATATATAAGTCACACATGGAAATATGTTTAGGTTAGTTCGATTTAATTTGTCGGCTTTTCCCCATGAAATTCAATATCAATTCACTCACATAGTTTCCTAATGAACAAATCCAATTATATTGTTCGATTATTATGCAAACTATCACACATAGAGGGCGCCACGGTCAGATTAAGACGATACAAAAGGCCTTTTGCCGGCGACTGTTGATTTAATTAGTTTATTATTTGGCTATTGTGATGTGAGTGTGTGCGTGTGTGTGTGTGCGTGTGTGTGCGGGCTGCGATATGCTATATTATTATTGTTTATTTGTCGTTAATAATTTGCGTCGCGATTTTTAACGCGCGCGCTGCAAATTTAATTGTAAACTTTTGCTATACAAATCCCATAAAGAGTTCTCTCTCTGTGTGTGTGTGTGTTGGAGAGTGTTAATTAATATTGCGCTTGAAGCGATGTCAGTTGCATGCAATCGACTGCAGGCTGGCTGTCGCGCACTTTTAATTAGACTTCAATTTCCAATTATATAAGCTTTTACATTAATTAAATTTCCATTTTTATTTTCGCCTTACCCCGGCACGCACCCCAACCCCAACCCTCTAGCCCCTGCACTGCTGTGCACCGCCCTCGGCAAGGCTGTGTAATTTGTACTGAATTAATTAGAAATGCCGACTTGGCAGTGCCCCACGTCGCCGCCTAGTCCAATATCAAATTAAATAAACTCTGGCACGCAAAATCAGATCAGAGCGCGCTGACTGGCTGGCTGACTGGCTGGCTGGCTGGAGAAATAACTCAAGGTAAATAAATAATTGAATTCATTAGGCAAATGAAAAATGCTGTCAATGCCCGGGCGCACGGCCAATGCCAATGGGTTCCACTCGCAAGCATAAATTGACCCAAATCTGTGCTAACAATGCTTGGCAGTCTGTCAATGTCTACATGTGTGCGTGTGTGTGTATTGAAAAGGATAACGGCAACCTGTCAAAGCTGTTAAAAACGTAAACACAAATAAAAACAATGTTTACGTAACTCCCCCAAGTCCTAGAATGTCCTTGGATTGACCGAGCGACCGTCTGTCCCACGTGCGCCCACCTTTCGTCACGCCCTTCTCGAGTTCGCTGCGCTTTTACCGCTGCTCATTAGTGACCAAAATCGAAGAAGAAGAAGAAGAACTACAACAATAACGATGGCTTCAACGACAACGGAGCTTAATCAAAGCGAACAGACGAGGAGACGCTGTCAAAAAAAAAAAAACGGAACAACAGCAACAACGACAACAACAACAATGGCGTCGACAAACGGAAGCAGAAGCAAGCAATGCGACAAAAATAATACACGTATGTGTTCAGAGCGTCGAGAGCAGGAAGAACGAATAACAACAACAATAATAATAATGAAGCACACACACACACACACACACACACACACACACAGCGGGAGAGACACACACACACACAGTCACATGTGTAGCATAGCTGGCCTTATGGGTGTTCTGCGGTTTACATGTGTGTGTGTTTAGATTTTTGTTAGTTTTCTGTGGCGTCATGTTAACAAAAGCTAGGAAACAGGTAAAACAGTAAGGGCAGGGGCTGGGCGGGGCCGGAACGAGGGTGGGCCAACCGAGCTGCGGCTGGAGCTTTAAGTGTGAGAGATACGTAGGCCAAAGCTTCCACCAAAAACTGTTTAGCTTTAACAAATACGAAAATGTCCTGCAATGATTGAGGTAAATGTCAAGCCAGAAAATAGACAGCAGGTTGCCTGATTGATATGCTATTAAGGAGCATACCATTCACATGAATAATGTAGAGGTTTATTGTAATTATAGAGAGAGATAGAGAGTGATGGAGAGGAAGTGGGAGGGAAAGAGAAGGATAAATCATACATTTTGAATAACAAGTTCACTTAAATAAAGCCATTAGATACACTAGATTCCAATTCCTGTAATATACTTTGCCAGATACACAGCTGCTTGAATTTCTTTTAGTATATTTCCAACACTAGCCTCACAGCTTAAACATTTATCAAAATATGCAAGAAATAAAACAAAAATAATATAAATTACTCTTGACTAAAATGTTCGATTGCTCTCAGAAATAAAAATTACTACTTCTCTAAAATTGCAAATAATTTACCAACACTGCCGTGAGACGTAATTTCAATGCCATATTTAATTAGTTCTTTACCCAGCACTACCATAAGAACACCATTCAATTCCGCGAGTAGCTCAACAAAAAACGTAATTTCAAACACTATGCTCGCTCTCGTTCTCACTCTCTTGCTCTCTCTCTCTCTCTCTACCCAACACTGTGCAGCCAGTGAGAAAAACGCTGCACTCGATGGCACAACGTGTTCCGGCTCTTTGCCCAAATTGCTTCCTAAACAAAACTTGTCCTCATAAATAGGGTTACAGAAAAGTATTGCCGCACAGACGACTGCACGCTTAATTATGCAACAAATTAGGCCCAAGACGCTGGCAAGTTGAGTTAAGGAGTCGTCGACTCGAGGCTGATGAAACGAATTTATGCATAATGCATGTAAATATGCGAGCTTGCCGTCGTCTTTATGCTGGCACTCGTTATGCAGCTGCAGCAGCAGCATGCTCCATTACACGCCAAGAAGACGACGACAAGGCAAGGCACACACACACACACACACACGCACGCACACACACACAGACTCATATATGAGTGCAAAGCAGGCGCAAGTTTATTATGAAATCCCAAAACTTAAATGCATGTGCCCCAAGTGCAGAGAGTGCACTCAGTGCCACACACACACATGCACACACACACGCATAAATGCCCTACCACATACACAGAGGCAATCACACACAGTGAGTTATTAACACGCTTTGCCACATTTGCTGCCGAGCTAATGTGGCTTTGGTTTAGTGGCTGCCGTGTGGCAACGTCGACATGGAAAGGGAATCGTGAGGGCAACAGCAACGGCAACGGGAGAGGGGGAGTGGGCATGGTAGCTCGTTCTGGAACGGGAACTTGGATTGGAGGCGTTCGTTCGCTACGGCTATGCCTGTCATTATGCTAAACTAAGCGCAGCCAGCGCTAGAACTTGCACCCGAAACTGTGCGCTGACTCTACACACACACACACACACACACCTCGTACACCTCCTGCACATACTGCTCACCTGGCCAGCACGTGCTTTGCAGGTAACATTTCCGTTGCAGCTTCCGCTGCGAGCGCTTTATAATTATTTCGCCTGGCGGGCCTTCGTGCTTGGCATATGCTGCCTGTTGCCAGGATTGTCAGAACGTGTACGTGTTGCATGTGGGCCAAGGGGAAGGCAGACGGCCAGGGTGTGAAAGAGAATGAACGATGGCGAGAGAGAGAGACGAATAGGGAGTGTGAAAGAGAGAGAGCAAGAGCAGCGAGACGTCGAGAGTTATAAGCTTCATTAAGCATATGTACAGCACGTTGTAAGCTGTGTGTATGTGTGTGTGTGTGTTGCATTAAGCATATTTAGCATAAGGATTTGTCATTTACGCTAAAGCGCACACAGAGAGATAATTAAATGACGCTTGGCGAGTCAAGTGAGTTAATGAAATTTTTTCAACGCTCCGGGGCTACAAATTTATTTCGCAATTCGATAGAGAGCAGAGAGTTCTTTAATGAATATTTCCAGCTGGCTTTAAGGACTGAGAATACATAAATATATACAGAGCATATCATTGTGAAAAGGAGAGTATGCATAGATTTCTAGGAATATGCTTTACCTAATCTACAGTCATTTTGCTCAACTCGCAAACAATTTTCATGCCATCAGCCCTGCTTGGCTTTCACTTCAGCATAATCCGCAGCTTTCTGGCTTTAAAGCAGCTTGTTTGCCTTGGCACCCAATTGTCTGACATTTCTATTAAAAGCCATCGCCCCACGATGAGCGCCCCAAATTGCTTTGACCTTTGCACAACAGCTGCGACTCTCCATTACACTCCAGTTCCACTCAGCAGCAGCGGCAGTAGCTACAGCCATCTATCCCCGATTCCCTACGCACCCGCACATAATTCTTATGGAGACGCAAAGGGGAAAAAAAACGAATGAGACAAGCAAAAAAAAAAAAAAAAAACAAATTTTACACACGCACATTAAGTCACGTTTTCGCACCATTAACCCATAAAGAACGAGACCCGCTCGGCTCTGTAGGTGCGAGCGAGTAAGCGGTATTGAATGTGTGTGTGGCAGAGTGAGAGCGTAGAAGCAAAAGATTTACAAATATTGAACTTTTTTCTTTTTTTTTTTTGCTGGTTGCTGCTGCCAGCTTCTGGTTTTGCTCTTAGCTTTGAGCTTTCAAGTCGTAAAGCAGTCATGAGCATATTTTATAGATTTTAATATGCGAGCAACATAACAGGCCTCCCTCATTGCCCAGCCCACGTTGCGCCGCGCCACGCCACGCCACGCCACGCCTCGCCTGGCTTGGCTTGGCAGCCTTTTTAAATTCACGCCGAAAAGTAGGCAATGCTCTTTGGCGTCGCTCACCCTCATCAGAAAAGGTCTCTACATTTCGTTTAGTGACTTTTTGTAGCCCTATGACAATGTGTCAACGTGTCGCACGGCCTCTGCGCGTGTGTGTGTGTGTGTGAGTAAAAAAACCCCCACTTGATAAGGGTTTATCAATGCGACACAGTAACTTAGTGATTTACTCGTGTGTGCGTGGAATATATATTTTTTTTTGCTTTTTTTAATTTTGAAAATTGAAAAAGTGACTTTTGCTTTCTTGACTCCATTTACAATGGTAGAACGGCGTGTGACAAGCAGACAGCGACAGGGCCAGGGGCGCCAGGAAACAAGGGCGTGACAGCGACTCTGTGTGCGTGTGTGTGCTAAGTGCGTGGGCGCTCTAGAGACCTTGAGTCGCCTTTCAAATATACACATGTATATTGAAATTTCAGCTAAAATCCAAATTCAGTTATGCACAGCTTTGATAAAACTAATGCAAACAATATTACGAATTCGCCATTAGCAACAGCAGCCGAGTGAAAATTTCACTTGAAATCGAATATGGTATTTCCAATTACATTTGCTGCCTTCTCGCAGACTTTGCCTGGAAGTGAAATAAATGTGAGCTTAGAGCTAGATTAAATGAAGTTCTTACGATCTGTGTGGGCTTTATTTCGAAAATAATATACATAGATAACTTTTTATTCAATATTTCCCATGAATTCTCTCTCTCTCTCTCTCTCTGTCTCTGTCTACTCTATTGCCACATTCCTGCTTTAATTGTCTGCATCTCTGATTGCATTTAAAAGCCAAATTTAGCAGGCGCTGCAATCTGCCAACTCGGAAAGCTGCCCAAAAAATACAAAATATTTGCGGCTTACATGTACTCAGCATCGCCCACACACACACACACACTCTGTCTCTCTGTCTCTCTCTTCGATGTACGCCACAGAAATGTGTGCGAAAAATCGCTTTTCATCTTATGAAATCATTTCTGGCTTTCAAGGATTTTTGAGTCAGCGCTGCCTGTGCTCATCGCAGGCTTACCAGTTACCTGTTTAAAATAAATAACAACGTTGCACAGAAACACACACACACACATACCAGCCAAATAAATTGGTTTCGTAACCGCAAAAGCCAAAAAAAAAGAGACAGAGACAGAATGGAGTCTGAATCGAGTCTGTGGAGTCACAGCAGGCACTCGCATCAATTCAATTCAATCAAGCATCAAGCATATATGAGTATAAAATTTTCACTCGCACGCACACATACACAGACACACGAATCATACAATCACCCAACCAACTGCAGTGCACTTCACACACCTCCCACTCACCTTTATCTCCATCTCCATCTCTCTCCCTCTCGCTCCTGCTCTTTCGCTTTTTGAAAAGGGAAATAAAATGCGGCAGGCACGTTGCAACACTATTACTTATTTGGCATAGCATTCAGACAGGCGGAGACGTCGACGTCGACGTCGACGCCAGCAGAAATGAACTACATTTGTTTGTAATTGTGTGTGTGTGTGTGTGTGTGTGGCTGCGGCTCAGGTGTGCAGGCGGGTTAGAGTGAGAGAGACGAAGCTGGCGCTTAACAGGCGGGCTCTAAAATGCAATAATCTTTCGGCACCGACGTCGTCAGCGTTTAAACGTGACTTTTAAGCATGATGTTGTAATATTTTAACCTGACTAAGAATGGCTGCACACGGCGCCGCACACCCAGAGAACGAGAGAGGGAGAGAGGGGGAGAGTTGCCATTGTTGTGTGTGTCTGAAAATTGTTACAAATGCCCCCAGCGTGCATTTTATGGCCAGTGCGATAAATAAAATGTTGCAACACAGCTCACACACACACACACACGCATGCGAAGGGCACAAAAAATGTATATATAGAGGTATGTGCAAATAATACGGGAGTCCTTGCGACTATAAAAGGTAGAGCCAGTCCTAGTCCAGCTCCGCTGCCAGACAAACAATAACATAAATTTTGTTAGCTATTTGGTGTGCGTGTATGTGTGTGTGTGTGTGCCAAGTAATTGTGCAATATGTTTTAGAGGCAGCATTGGCAACTACTTAGCTCCGGCTAGCAAGAGGCCTTGACCACAAAGTCGAAGATGTTGCCAGCATTACGAGGGCTGCAGGAGTAATTTAGAGAGGCTGATGGGAGTAGAAGCAATAGTCTCTCTCCCCCTCTCTCTCTCTCTCTCTCTCCCTCTGCAATTTCAGTCCCTTATTCCATTTCTCATATTGCTCAGCTATCTTGCGCTTGCATATTTCTTAAATTTCAAAGCAATTTCTTATTCGCGAATTACTCACAGAAATTGTAGCATACTTTTTTGGGCAAGTGCCTAAATATCCGTTAGATTGCTAAATGCTTTGGGTACTTTGTCAGAGCATTCTACTCTTGGCACTTGCTGCTCTCCTCTTTGTTATTTCCGTTTGCCGTCTTCTATGCGTAATTGTAATTGCAAAAACCCACCAGTCTCAACCACTTGCCCAGCCCTCTGCTGCGCTTTGCCCCAGCTTAGCCAAGTTTGCTGCTAAGCCAATGTAAGACCCGCAAGCGTTTCTCATACAGCAACAGCAACAGCAACAGCAACTGAAACAGAAACAGAAACAGAAAAGTAGATCCGCAACAAGAGGCAACAAACTATACAACTTGTTAGTGTAGTTGTCGGTTGTTGTTTCAATTGTTGTTGTTGCTTGGGTTACTCTGTTGTTATCGTTGTGGTGTTTGTCTTAGTTAAATTCCGAAAAGCGTAACGGGTAAACGAGCAGAGCGACGTCAACTCTGGCTGCATTGAGTGCGGCTTAAGTGTTCATCGACTCAACCGCACCAATACACAAAAAGCGTCGCCCTGCCTCGCCCCTGCATCATCTGCCGCAAATAGTCTCCAGACCCTGAAGGCTGTCAATAGTCTGCAGCTCTGCCGAGTCGTCGGCATGTGCTGCAAGTTCAATTAATTGCGCGCAACGAACAAACAAAATAAACAACAACAACAAGAGCCACCACAAAAATTAAATTAAAGTCGAGCAGAAGCTTTAGCTCTCTCTCTCCCTCTCTCTCACTCATCTCTCTATAACCATCTCTTTCTGACGCTGAGCGTGTGGCCTTAGCCACAATGACAGCAGCTGAAAACAAGCATGGAAAATGTAAAAAGCAAGGCATATTGGATAGGAATTTCGAGGCTGATTTCTGAATGTTATCAACTCTATGCTGTATATATGTTTCAATTTATTTATAGTCTTCATATGTATATATAACTTCTGTGATCTGTGATCATCTCTCTTGTTCCTGCCAATCGCCTATTGTTCAATGCAGCTGGATTAATCCAACAATTAAGCTGCTTCTATCGCCCAGCATCATTCAAGCTCATTCGATTGCTCCTTTTCATGTCTCTCCCTGTCTCGCTCGCTCGCACTCATTGGCGCCCCCTTTGCTTTACGCCTTTCGTGTGTGCTTGTAAATGAGTAATGTGCATTGAGAGCGCTAAAACACTTTTGTTTACTTCTCCTGCTCACTGTATATGTATGTGTGTGTGTGTGTGAGTGTGTGGGTTAGACGAAGATGTATGGTTATTGTGATGAGTCTTGTTTTGTGCCGCCCCCAGCCCGGCTAAATTGATAAATATTGCAAACAAACACATATGCACTGGCATTCACACACACACACACAAAAGTATATAAAATATAATTTAATTAAAATGTTTTATGTAAGACATGTTTATTGAAGCCTTTTGCCTAACTTGCCAGGCAATTTGATTGACGTCTGACTGAAGGTTGTTGTTGTTGTTGTTGCTGCTGCTGCAGTTGTTGTTGTTGTTGTTGTTGCTGCTGCTTCTCTGGTTCATTTGTTTGCTTGTGGCATTTGCTGTCAAGGTGTTGAGCTGCTCTCAACCAACACTCGACTCGCCTCGGTTCGACTCGATAAGCAAGTTTTTGCATTGATTTCGGTATTTGTGCAGTCAGGCAATATATTTTCAATTAGTTGCGAATTGAATGGCAGAGGCCAAAATACTTTAATTAGTGTCTTCATCAAGATACATTCTAAATACTCGGAAATTCATTGAAAATGCAATCAATTTGCTCTTGCACTCAATGCATAGCATAACAATATATACATATACATATATATATTTGCAAATAAGTCTTTAAATTAGTTAGTTTACTGAATTAATTTAAGTTTACAAATATAGATAAAGTATTTCATTTTTTCTGTAAGTGCCGTGTGTTGATGTCGTGTATTTTATATAATAATTATATACGTATTTTCTCCTATAAATATCGTGCGTTTCTCATAGATACATAATATATGCATATATATCAAATATTTACTTTGAACAATTGTAATTTAAAACATTTAATTAACATCAATATTTTCATTTGTCTTGTGTTTGAAAATATAATAAAGTTTTTATATCTCTGTGTTGTTGTTTCCTTGATGTTGTGCGTAAACCAATTACAAAATAAAAAACAAAAAACAAAACATAAAAAATAAAAAATACAATTAAATTGAACTTGTGCTCTGTACTTATTTACCCCAATTAGGCATAAAAACAGCATTGAAAAGAAATCAAAGTAAATAAGTTAATGGCAAATTTGTTATTGTTATTGACACGTAAACAGTTTTTGTTGTGCGTAATTTGCGATGCTCCAGTTTTGTTGTAGTGCAAACGAAATCAGTTCTTGAACAACTTTCAATCATAATTGTAATAGAATATAAATAAAGCAACATTTACACTGTCCCCACAACATCAACAACAAAAGGAGATGATAAAAATTTTATTTATTTCTTCTTTTCTCTTTCTTTTTCTCTTTCTCTCTCTCTTTTCGCGAAACGTCAAAATTGAAACGAATTTTAATGCTCAAAAACATAAAACACAAACGGAAATCCAAATTCTACCACACGACATCACACATGGCAACAAAATGGCGGCAATGAACTAAAGACAGACGATGGATGCGCGCGAGGACATTGATTGGAGAACGCAAAGAAACCCGAAACTGAATCAATAACTAATAATAATTAGCTGGTGCAATAGCTTAGCCCGTCTGCCTCTTTAAATAGTTTTAGCCAAAGATTACGCATACGCCGCGTAGTGCAAAGAGTTTCATTGAACCGTGATCAATTAGAGCTAACAATTAACAAGCTTAGCTTGCTAAAGCGTGCCTCAAACGTAGTTTCAGCTTTTGCTAGCTTTACACAAACATTAACCTGAAGCCACTGAAACTACTCGCCAAATGTGTTAAGGTCTTAAGTTCTTAAGGCAACAATTAGACTACAGGTATAGCAATTAGAGCAGGCCTTAGCCTAGACTAACTCTACGTAACTTATACACATATTTGAAGCAAAGCCTCGCCATTCCATTCGCCAACAGCTGCGAAGTCAGCGCAGCGCGGTAAACAAAGTTTCCAAAAGTAAGCGAAAATTCTTTACTAAAGTGTCGTGTGTGTGCCCTGAATGTTATGCATTGATTGAAGTAGTCTTGCTTTGTTATCAACATATACATACATATATTAATAGCTATTTTCCTTAATATTTCTACAGCATTGAGTACTTAGTCCAGGGTTTATGTGTAAGCTGCTTTTTTTACTCACTTCCTGCTAAGTGCAGCCCATTTCGGCTTCTCATTTCCAGTCTTTGGCTTCGCTAACTGCTCGGCGTGGGTTTTCATTGCTGAAATTTATGTGCGTGTCTATTGCCTATTACAAGCTATCTTAGTGCCACAAACCAGGCTCATTTCATGGCTGTGCTGGGTCAAGGCGCGCATATAACATTTTGTTGAGTTGTAAAAAAATGCCGGCCATATAATTATAAAGCATACGGCAAATTCAAGTCCCTCTGTCTGGCTCATAAACTTTAAATTCCACTTTATCGTGAGAGATATGCGACATGCCCCTTATTATATGCTCACACACGCATATAGATATACATACAAATATACATAATATATATAAAAATGGAAAATCTGCGCACATAAAGCGACAGAGCCACAAAGATCCAACGAAGCGCAGCGTTGAGTGGGTGGACATTTCTTTTGCACTGCTTTCGAAGCACTCGGTGGTTCTCCTGCTCTCACTCTCTCTCCTCCCATATCGTATGCTACCTCTCTTTTAAGCATTTCCCGTGGACAGACATTGGACACTTTTATGCGTTTGAAATGAAAATGCTATGTGCCATTAACATTATCCCTGACGCGTCACTACTTAAAATAAAAATTTCTATATTTTTTATAGAACGACGAACAGAATGTTTGGCATGGGTAGAGAGAGTCGTGAGAGGGCGGGCGGGCGGTAAGACAGCGCGCGAGTCGAGCACCTTTTGGTCGTCGCTCTTTGCTTTTATAGCCAATTTCTGGTTACCCACAGTGCAGCCAATTTCATGTCAAGCTGCAGCGCAAAATGATAATCCCGAGGTCATAAAAAAATTTTACTTTATATTGACTTTTAGTGTGATAGTCAACGCCGGCTGTGGCTCTGGATGTGGCTCTGACTCAGTGGCTGTGGCTGTGGCTGCAGCAGAGCTTCGCCGTCTTTGGCGGCTGGCAAAAGACAACGAACGGCAAGGTGCACATGAAATGTTAATGGCATGTCAAGATTGCCAGCTCCATTGAGAGTCATCCGCCCACTTACCGTCGCGCTGCTGCATATTTATTGCTCCAGCGCCTGTCCAAAATGCAAAAGAAAACTCAGAGCGCTGCCATCTGACAGGCGCTCAATGTCCTTATGGTAATTATAAATATACATAAGAAACAGCTGATGTTGTGCGTGGAGCATCAGAGTCTATAGTTGCCATTGGCCAACTGCTTTGCCTTAAACTAAAGTCTTTGCAACTAAATGAAATTCATGAGCAACTGAAAATTTCGCTGTGCTAGCTTAACCCCATCTTTGGGCGTCTCCATGGATTCCTTTTCAATTTTCATTTTCAGTTTCATTTGCCTGGCGCGCACAAAGCCAAAGACACACAAAACTTGATCCTTTTCAATATTAATTAACACTTCAATACCACAGAGCAGAGAGCAGCGACTGAAGGCAAACTTTTGGCGCATCTCTGGCGCTGACTTTTGTACAATTTCCGTTGGGCGCCCAGAACAAAAACTTCGGCTTTGCCATGTAAAATGCCTAAGATGCAGAGGATGAAAAAAGTGAAGAAGAAGAAAACGCGTCCATTGAAATGTTTTGTGGACTCTCATCCCGTCCGTCCGTCCGTCCGTCCGACTGGCTGTCTGTCTGTCTGTCTGTCTGTGTGCTGCCACGCTGTAAATACTAATTCACGCTGACACTAATTAACAATTAGGCGCATTTTAGCGCTCGTTTTCGGCATGCCAATGCCAATGCCTCTCAAAACTCTGTGGAACTTTTGAACTACTTAGAGAGCCCCATCCAGCCCACGCCCATGCCAAGGCGAGATGGAGCCAGCTAGGCCGTTCGTTGCCATGCTCGAGGATGCTACATGTCAGCTGCACGACATTCCCGTTGTCATTCGGGTCCCCAGCCTATGCTCAACTTTGCGCTTATTACTGTAAATTTCCAACTGACAAATAAACTGTGCGCTTTAAGGCCCCAAAGACACCCAAAGGATTCCATGGCATCATAACAACAAAGCGCAAAATGAGACACGAAACACAGCCAGGAGAGAGAGATAGAGAGAGGAACGGGGACAGACAGCAGCCAGCAGCCGGTTGCAGTTGGTGTCAACGTCTTGGCTGACGCTGACTTATCACTAGTCATATATAAACGTCAGCGCAAGTTTAGACGACTCGGGCCGAGGGGAGCGGGCGCTGGGCAAGGGCAAGGCAAGGGCAATTTCAGTCATTTGACAGGGCAGACTTTTGACAATTGCCACACAATTGTCTGGCAACGTAGCCGGCACTCACATTCACATTCACATTCACACTCACATTCACACTCACATTCATCCGCCGACTGTTTGCGCCGTTGTGGGAGTCATAAAGGAAAAATTTAGCTTATTTGCTTATTTATGCAGCCTTATTATGCAGCCTGACACCTCGGCAGCTCGAGTGCCAGCCAGGATGCCAGGCAGACTGTCATAAAAAAGGATATCAGACTGCAGAGGCGCCAGCTTCTGGACGTGGCAGTGTGGCATATGAATGGAATATGATACTCCAAGGATTTAGTTTGGGAAACGAAAAACCTATTGCAATTGAATTCAATTTCAATGCCTAACATCATTTGAAGGACTCCTCTCCTATCTAATGCATCACATCAATCACATCAAAAATTAAGTAGCTGAAATGTACAAGCGTGCAACTGATTAAATATGCATTATCAAAAGTATAAAAATGTAATAAAACTGCGAAAGATAACATTGAGCATGTTATTAAAATGCTGTCAAGTGGCTGCTTATAATGGGGCTTTGCTCATTTTGCCCACCTGCGTGGCCTAAGTAATTACAATTTCAATAATTTATGGCAAAACAAACAAAATGCAGACAGACACACGCATAGAGTGGGAGAGAGAGAGAGAGTGAGAAGCAGAATGAGGCATTTGTGTTTGTGTTATTCCTGCTCGTATTTCAATCAATTCTTGCTAAGCAAATGTTATTGAAGACTTTACCGAAAGATCTCAGTTTGTAATTAGAAAACAGCTTTTGGGCCTGGCCACAAAATAATTAATAACTTAAATATATTTACATTGCATTCAGAGCTCCAGCCCGGGCTCTCTCCCCCTCTCCCTCTCTCTCTCTCTCTCTCGGGCAGCCATCCATCATAATCTGATTAAGAGTTTTCAATATGAATTGGTCGCATTAGAGCGACATGCAACGTCCTCTTGAGTCGCCTTTTTCCTTCAGCTAAGCTGTGAAAATTAATGGACTATTTATTTGTTTGCTTAATGATTTATTAGCTGCAGCAAGCTGTTTGTCATGTTAAAGGCTTTCGATGGCTATATATGGCTAAGCTGACTTAATGCATAACTGTAACTATTCTTGATTATGTATGCCCACATATATATATGTACATGGATTTCTGTCTCTTTTATGCATCAGCCTCAACAATGCTGCCATTCCACTTCCACTTGGGCTCTGTGGCACCTAGGCTAATGGCTGCAGCTTCGTCTGGCGCGCAGCTAATCCTCAGACGCTCATTAGCAACCATTAAATGTCAATTTACATGTCAATTGGCTTGGCCAAAGTGCCCAGCCAAAAGCCAAAAGAGGCAAGCAGAAAGAAAGTAAAAAGAATAATAAAGAAGCAAAGAAACCTGCCCAACACATGAGCTTTGACAACAGTTTCAACTGTTTGTTTTGCTTTCTCTCTTTTTTTGTTAACCATTTCTTGTATAATTTATAGACGCGACATTGCTGGCTGGCCTTTTCACCTTTGGCTAACATTTAAAATACAATTACTTGTCTAGGGCGCATTTCGAGCTGACTGCGCTCGAGGCTGGCCCCGAAGATAAGCAAAAAACATAACATGCAACAATTAGTGGTACCTGCCTTCAGCAGTCTATCTCTCATACTCTCTCGCTCTCTCACTCTCTCTTCGTTTCTATGACTCTCTGTGTCGCTTGGCAGACAAAAGTTGCCATGTGGTTAACTAATTTAATTTGGTTTTCTTTTTGGTTTTGTTGCTGCCGCTGCCGCTGCTGCTCGAGCATGAGGAGCATGAGCATCAAAGACAACGACACGTTAATGACTTCTTTTGCCTTGGCAACAGCCCAGGCATAAAATAAAATCTAAAAACTGCCAGCACACACACACACACACAGCTGTACACTCACATGGCGCACATGACAACGTGAGCAGAACGAGAGCAGCAGCTGGAGCAGGCCGGCAGGAGGCGGGGCGCACTAAAAAGAGCCACTTAACTTGTCTATATGAGCCTAATGGCCTTTAATATTATTTTCAGTGCTTTTGCTTTTGCTTTGCTTTGGCTTTGGCTTCGCCTTCGCCAGCGGCCCCCCGACAAAAGGAATCACTGAAAATTGTGTGCATTTTATGCCGTCATGTTGCCAACGTCCTGTGGCTCGCAGCACACCTGTGCCCCCGGGTAATGCTAGAAAATTGCTGCAACAGCGACTAAACATTGTGCAAATCCCTTCTCTCACTCTCTTTCTCCCTCTCTCTTTAATTTTTTTTTGTTTTGGTTTCGGTTTTGTTTGGCCTGCCCTGGCCCTGGCCGTGTCCTGTCGAGCGAGTGGTTTCTTTTGCCTTTGCTGCTGACTCTTTATTCCACATTGTCTGCTTTTTGGCGCCGCAACTGTTAACAGCCAGTTGAACTATGCCATTTCATATGTACGTTGAATGCTGCACTATTTCGCCTGCACCTTTGGGCCCTGCTACACCTGGGCTCGCTCTACCCTTTACCTTTTGGCCACGTGCTTTACATTTTTATTAAGCTCAGCTCGCCCCCCGTTTGGACCGTGTGCGGGCAACCCTTTCGGCCCCATATCGCTGCCACTTGCACTCGCCCCCTTCCCCCTTTGCTGTGTTGTTTAGCATGCCAGTGGCGTTGTTTGGCTTATTGCACGTGCTTAGCCCCAGTTGAGTAGGTGGAAGAATAGATGGGCCGGAGCTGGAAGGGGGTTTAGTTCAGTTGAGGACACAAATGCCATTAGGCTTACGGCCCAATCCGGCCCGGCGTGGCCCGGCGTGCCCCGGAACGGCAAGACAATTGCCTGCAGGCCAGTTGAGTCTGCACGGCCGGCTAACGTGTCGTATTAGTTATTTTCTACTTCGATTGCTTTTGCCACTTTAACGCGACAACAGCAGCAGTAGCAAACACCTCTTAATATTCCATGTGTGCATGTGTGTGCGTGTGTGCTATAATTGAACGCTCAATTTTCGATATGAGACACAGTTGGCATTTGGAGCATAAGTGTGCCATGGAGAGCAGACGAAGCAGTAGACTCTTAGCTTAAAGCGATACGTATCTAAGAGCGTAGCATAAGAGTTTAGTTCTTAAGTTTCTTATAATTGAATATACTCAGCTATCGGGCCTTCCCCGCCCATCCAGCTGTCTCAATATACCCGCTATACACCCCTTAGATGCCAAGGCTCTCAAGCGCTATTCATGTATAAATATAATCTGATATAAATATATATTAAATATTTTTCCAAGTAGTGGCTAAAATGTTATTTACCTTTTAATGTCTATATTAACTTGTAGCATCTGTCAGTTCGTATGTATGTGTGTGCGCGTGTGCGTGTTTACGTATTGTGTGTGTTCCATATAAACATATATACATATATAAATATTTAGCTAACTGTTATAATTATTGTTATAAGAAATTTTCCATTTTGTAAGTTGTAAGTTACATAAAAAAAAAAACAAAACTGTGCGACAATTTTACTAAATATCACCCATTTTTATCTTCTTTTCTTTCCTTTTTATGTAACACTTGTTCGTGCTCTTTATAAAAAATGTATATGTATATATTTCTATATATATATACATGTTTTCACGTATATATAAATAATTGAAAACGAAAAAAAAAACATCAAAATTGGCAAAATTGGAAAACTGACAATAATTTCTTAAATCTTTTATTGAATTTTTTAATTTTTTTGCTTTTCAATTTTTTAAACCAAAATTCTTAATGCAACCCCTGCAACAAAACACAAAAATCAATTTAAAAAACAAACAAAATTAAATTCCTTGGCGTGTTGCCATTTCCGAAATTCCAAAATCTCCCAAATGTTCCCCACATTAATGAATGTTGTAATTGTACTTGCTCCTTTGGTGTCGATATCAAAAACCAACACCAATAAAATAAAACAAATTTTGTTAAATAAATGTTGTTGCTTTCGATTTCAATTTAAATTTCGTTTTATTTTCATTTCTTTTCGTATTTATGCGCTCGTTAAAATTTTTGAAAAAAAAAAAAAATAAATAAATAAACAAAAAAAAAACCAAACTAAATTTTTATTCAATGTGCCTGCTGCGTTTGTTACTCGTTACAAAAAACTGTTGCGTAATGTGTAACTTTGTTGCATTTACATCTTTATATATGTCACAATATATATATTATGACGCTCATATGGCCTGATTTTCGTACTCGGAATTAACTTTCTTTACCACTTCCGTTTCCGTTTCCATTTGCGTTTCCGTTTACATTTCCGTTCTCGTTCTCGTTTCGGACATTTTTCGGTAACTTTCGCTTGATTTGCATTATTGGCCAAACTTCTTTTTAATGCTATGGCTTTTACAATTTGATTTTCACACATGCCACTCTTCCATTTTGCTGCCTCTTTTGATACAAAAAAAAAATTAAATACAAAAAAAAAAAACGAAAAAAAAAAACAGAGCATCTAGATCGCAAGCTGTTCGTTGGCATGCTCAGCAAACAACAAACCGAAGATGATGTTAGACAAATATTTCATCCATTTGGCACTATAGAGGAGTGCACCATATTGCGTGGCCCGGACGGTGCTAGTAAAGGTAAGTACGCTCCCGAAACTTTTATTCAGTAACAGTATGTACTTAAATCAAGTTATTCAAATATTGCGTATACGTAACGTGTTGAGCTCGTTATTTGTTGTTTGCCAGTTTTCATTGTGTTGACGTTTTAAATAGTTTCCTATTTTATATATGTAGTGATAAACGAATCTATAATGCTATATACATGACTCCGGTAATTGCAAATAAGTAAGTTTTGCTAATGAAGGCGTGAGCGTACAAGAAATGAAAAGGCTGAAAGATGAATCGCTATACTTGAGTTATTTTACATGCTGAATTCATAAAATAAATCAATAAAATGCCGTTTAATAAGTGTCGAGAGGGCTTCAAAGAAGTTTCAACAAAAATTTTCGATGCGCTCAAAAGTATGCTACAATTTTTTCAAGACAACAGACAAAAGCTGACTGCTGCAATACTCACAGAATACAACAATCGACAGCAAATGATGTTGCCATTAGCTGCTAATGCCAGTTACTGCATCTCTGCACCTCTCTCACACACACACACACACAACATCTGGGCTTATGGCCTGCGCCTGCTTATGCAGGCAGTCAGATAAAATGCTGGCTGAATGGCCGGCCAGTTAACATTGTAGCAGCTGTGCAACGAGCCAAATAATCATCACAAACATAACCATAACAATTATACAGCTTGGCGAGCAGGCAGCGCATTCAGAATTCAAATTCGTGGCATACATAAAATAAAAATCGGGTAAACAGTTCAATTAAAGTTGTTTGCTTTTCCACAGCGTTGCTTGCAAGCTCACACACTGCCCATTTGCATTTATGTGAATGTGTATGGCTGCATATTTACACACACACACACAACACACAGTCACAGCGCAGAATAAACAACAACATCAAAGAAAGTATACACACAAAAAAACCGTTAGGAAAAAAGTTGCGTTTGTTTTAATATGCAAGCAACTTTTTAACAATAACATTTCATTTTATTATGTCAAAAGTTTTGGTTTTGCGCGAGCACAGAAACACACATACACTGCGGGCGAGTGTGTCCACACACACACACACACACACATGCATTTATTTTGCTTACATTTGCAACATTTGACTGCCGCTGTCGGCGTCGCTTATTGTTGTATGTTAATGTTTGTTATTGTTGTTCTTTTGTTGTCGTTTATTGTTGCCATTTTGATATGCATGAAAAGGCGCCTGGGCCAGCGCCTGTGAGCGAACAGCTGGGCAGCAAACGTAGTAGGCGTGGCACCTGCCAAGCGACACTTCCATGCAGATTGTTTGCATTGAAGCTTTTTACTTTACTTTTGGGCCACATTAGAATAACAACAAACAAACTGAATGCAAAAGAATAACACTAACAAAAAGAAATACATATTCAAATCTAGCCTTTTTAAAGCCAAAAATTGCTTACGCCCGGCACTTTTAAAGCTCTTGCCACCCCAGCTGCTCAACACTTTGGCTCTGATTGAAATCTGCAAATCATGTTATTATCATACAACATATTCTTAGAGGCTTATTGGCGCGCTAATCCAATCATTATCTAACAGCTAAATCAAATTTCTGTCAAATTCCCGAAGGATGAGCCAATAAATTTATGTTCAATCATATTTTGATGTAGCTCAGCCTACAAAAAGGAGGTAAAGTGAGGAAAATTGCAGGGCAGACGATGACAGCACAGCTATAAGAATAATTTGTCGAACTCTATTGTTGCTGTTACTGTTGCTGTTGGTGTTGTTGCTCGCCAAAGACAAGAGAAAACTTGTCGATGTCGCCCATCGACAGGGAAAAGTTCAAAGCCGCGAAAACTGTCAGTTGATGTGGTCTTGCGGTCCGTGCGCTTGCGGCTGTTGTGGCCTCTGATGGGCTCTGATGTGGTCTGATGTTGATGGCAATGCGAACATATCATTCTTCATTAAAATGCGCTTCAAAGTCAGTCAGGCAGCCAGGCAGTCAGCCAACGAAGTTTTTGGCGTAGTGACAGGGCGCTAGTCTTCTGTGTAAGTGCCAAAATCCATCAACGTCAATTTTTTCTCGCTGCTGCGAATTATATTCAAAGAAAATCAAGTCAGACCGGGGGAGGACGCCAGCGGATGGCAAATCAAATGTGTAAACGGCGCTAGCAAGTAATGAAGGCAAAGGACAAGCAAGAGTTGCCTGACTCGCTGACTGCCTGCCTGACTGACTCACGGACTGAATGACTGACTGAAAATGTATGCAAATGATGATGCATGTGGCAGCAAATGTGGTGAATGTGGAGGCAAGAGCAGAAGCAGCAGCAGCAGCAGCAGCTCGAGAAGGGGACGAACAACAATAACAGCTGGGCGGACGAAGGCAGCGGGTGCTCGACGCCCTGTCTGACAGGCAACAGGAATAAGCGCAACCATCATGTTAAATTATGCAAATTCGATTTCAGTGAGTGAATGAAACGAAACGAAACGAAACGAAACGAATGAAGCGGGTCGAGAACTGACTTTGAAACTTTGCCCAGCCCCAACAAAACACAAAGCATGTGGTTGCCGAGACTAACTGACTGACTGACTAACTTGGCTAACTGGCATGGGACGGGCACACACACACATGTGCTGTGGTAATGCAAAAATTGTACAGCTTGACAATGGCTCAGGCCGAACATGTGTCAGCCGCTGCAGCAGACAGCAGGCCGTGCAGGCAGACGGGCAGACAGACAGACAGACTAGCAGGCAGGCAGGCAGGCAGGCAAGTCGGGCTCATTTGATTAGAATATTCATGCATGCACTTCATTGTCATCAAGGCGAGCAGCTGCCGTCGTGTCATCTGCGCAATCAACACAATTGTGCAGTGCAGCGACAAAGAGAAAGAGAAGGGGAGAGAGAGAGAGAGCGGGAGAGAGAGAGATGGCGTGTCAATCCCACCTCGACTGCACTCTTTAGGTGCCTGCAATGATGGCGGTAATCAAACTTTCTATACACGAGCAACAACATCCATCAAGTGGCAAGCGGCAAGTGGGAGTGGCTGCGAGGGAGTCGTGCTGCGAAGCATTTGCATAAGTAGCAGCAGCTATGGCAGTGGCCTCAGCTACTGCTGCAGCCCTGACCGAACGAATCCTGTTGCTGACAGGCGGCTGGCATAAGTTGACGTCGCCCGTTTGTTTGTGGCCGGGTGGTCCCTGGTCCGTAGTCCGTGGTCCGTGGCTTTGTTGCAGTCGGCATTGAGGCGGGAATTCAAACATTAAGCCTTGCCACTTGGCTCGGCCCACCTTCGAGCTGTCATTAAGTAATTGCATCACACGCACTTACACGGATGGGCATCAAGTGGCCAACTGACGGACAGCACTGATTGAGCACTAGACTTGAGTCTAATTACAGCTTGGCACTAAGACAAATTGCTAAAGTTGCCTTAAAGCTGAAAACAATGGGAGACAGAAGAGAGTTAAGAGTAGAATCTAAAAAGAGTTGAATATAATTTTTCTTTTTGTATATAATTTCAAGAGTTTGCCGTAACCGTTACTAGGCAAAAGCACAATTCTCTGCAGCTAATTTACTAAAACCGCATTAAACCCAACTGAGCCGCACGCGGCGCAGCACCTGAAGCACCTGAAAGTTAAAAGCAGCCACATAAATCAGTTGTAAATTGAATTAAAACGCTGTTTACACCCAAAATTAATTTGAAATGTCTCGCTTTGTCAAATTAAGTTTTAATTGACGTAAAATGCAAGCTGCAGAGACAGACAGAAGGACAAAGAGACAGAGAGACAGTGAAAGAGAGAGGGGCTTGGGTAGGGGGCACTGAGACAGATTCCCTAGAAGCAACTTGTGTGCAGCTGACATACAAAAACAAATTTCAATTAATACCACACACATACACTCCTATCACACACAGATGACAACAACAACAACAACAGCAATATCAGCGTATGCTCGTCATAAAGTCGACTTGCATTTCTCATGCATTGTTACAGCCCCTCTCAAAAGCATCGGCCACCCCATAAATGCGAATAATTAATGTGACATATTCGGCGTAATTGAAGCAGCTATGCAGCAAATACAACCGCATGCATTCCACATGCGAGTGTGCGTGTGCGTGTGCGTGTGCGTGTGGCTGCTCAAAGCATTCCCAAAACTGCAAACGCATGCTGCATGGCAACCGGCTGGCTTGAAAGCGTTCCAGCTGCGCTTGAGGCCAGCTAATTGAATTTGGCGCATTGCTGCGCAGCGGAACGAGCATGCGGCTCCTCGCTTTGTCAGCCAGCTTTGCCAAAAGTATGCAGCAACAATTTGTTTCGCTCGCACGGGCTACTTGAATGTATTGCCAGCAAAAAACAGCAAAAAATAAGCGAAATTTATATAACGAGGTAGCGAGCTGCGTAATTGCTCTGAGAGCTGTGCACAACAAAACTTTCTTAATACCTTGCAGCGGCAGGCAGGCAAACACAAATGCTTTTTGCCAACTTTCCAATGACAGTTTAAGCTGTTTTTGTCGTGGCCCAAACTGAAGCCTGGCCTGGGCCAAGGCCTCGACCTGGTCTGCCACTGGCTTTCCTGATCCACTTGTTGTTTGGCCAACAATTTTTACAACTGACAGCGACGGCGGCATTGTGTCTTTCGCTTGATAGGCACACCAGCACACACACACACACACACATTTATATATGTATACTGCTTCTGCGTGAACTTCCGCCGTTGTCAACTCTGTCTCTTACATATCATCATTTCATTTCATTTCAATTTCAATTTATATGAGCAAAGTTTTATGAAGTGCATGTCATGCCTGCCAGTCGCTAGCCCTCCCTTGCCTCTCTCCATCTCTCTCTCTCTGCATTTATTAAATTTCATTTCATTTTCATGGCATAAAAACTCCGCTCATGTTTATTTTACAGCTCTCAACTACACTGAAAGTTCTAACAAGTGCTGATTGAGTGTTGAAAAACTGTCAAATAAATGTGCACAACAAAAGCAAGCGAAGCGAAACAAAACGAAAATGAAAATGAAACGCAATGAAATTGAAACAAGGCCGTCCTGCTGTAAAAACCAAATTGAATTTTACGCTTATGACGAGCCGAGCGAAGGCGATTTGCATTCAATTTATTGCATTTGACATAATGCTGATAAATGCTTAATCAAATAAATAGCATGATGCAACACTAGAGTAAAGTTGAGCTTAGCGAAATTACCATTCAAATAATATATTTTATTTAGTCTGCGCCGGCCAATGCTCTGTTGGCTAAGCACACCCCGGGTCATCGTAAAATGAGCGTTAATTAAAATGTAAGTTCCGGGACTTCGAGTTACTGCAGTCAATACACAGCCGCAAGTGTGGCACATAACTATTTATGGCGAACAGAAATATGAAGAAAAAATCTCGGTAATAATAATAATGTAAGTTGTGGCATAAGCTCATAAGTGCCATTTAAGCCAGTCGCCAGTTGTTGTTGCTGCTCCTGCTCCTGCTGCTCCTGCTCCGGCTGCTCCTGCTGCTGTTGCTGCCACAAGTCCTAGGCTGACTGCAAAATGGCCCACAAGCTGGAATTAAAATACATATCAAAAGGCGCAGCGGCAACTTTAGCCATAGACCAGAAAACCCCCAAAAACTTTGTCGTCCAAACTTGCTGCGATCCCTCTTGCTCTCCAGCTCACTCTCTTCTCTCCCTCCCTCTCTCTCTCTCTCACTCTCTCTCTGTTTGGCTCAGCTGTTTAATGCAGCTTAAATTTAATTGCAATATAGCCAAAAGTTTCATATAGAAAACTAGCAGCAGTGGCAGCAGCAGCGGCAGCGGCAGCACTCTTGGCGGCAGCTAATAAATTTTTATCACACACTCGCTCAAGCGACAGCCTTGACAAAGGCCTCGCCTCCTGCTTAATGCTAATTAACATGCAACACGCCCGAAAGCTATGCAACACATTTCAAAGGTCAAAGCAATTAAACGTATACAGAATCAGAGAAGGGGGGAGAGAGAGAGAGAGAGAGAGAGAGGGAGAGTGAGCTGAATTTCGGGACGACAAACAGCGACAAGGCTCATAAAAGCCACAATGTTTTCAACTTGTGCCAGCCAAGAGCCTGACTGAAACTAATATGCTTGTAGTTGTCGAAGTTTGAATGCCTTGCAATGCAATATATAATATATATATATATATATAAGCATACACATATATATGCCATATGTGAGACACAATTTGCTAAAAACTGAAAAGTTTCTCTGATAAACAGAAAACAAAGACAAATGGGGGAAAAATGCATAAGCTTTCAAATTTATTATGAATCGAGTTGAATTTTTTAATTTCAAAATGTATTTCCCTAACTTATTCACTTGTTTGTTTAAGTATTTAACAAGTCGCAAGCTCTGGCTGACCTTTTTACAAAGGAAACTCGTAAAAAAAAAATATAGAAAATATACAAAAAAAAATTGATAAGAAAACGCAGCAGATATTTAATACATGTCAAAGATTTTTGTGCCTTAACTCTTTTCCTCTTTAACATACATACATATATATACCAAATAAATTACTATATATGTCAGCTGACTTCTGCTCTAGCGCTGTGACTAAATCTCACACGGAAGTAACGGACTCTTTGGGGGCCAAGCGGGCCCAGCACGTAGCTGCCACAATTTTGTTTCATTATGTGGCAAAGTGGCAGCAAGTGTGCTTTATTAACACATTTCAACCTAATGCATGCATGTGTGGGTGTGTGTGTGTGTGTGTGTGTATTCACATTTATAGCACTGTGTGTGCATGTACATGTACATAACTTTTTTAATACCAGTCGGCAGTCGCCAGTCAGCAGTCGGTTGCTTGCCAAGGCTTTAGTTGTAATAGTTTAATAAAGTAGTAAAGCTGCGGAAATTAGATTTGACCGCACACCGGCATCGGGCGACCTCAGACCTGGCTCCGGCATAAAACAGAAGTCTGTGGGCCCAGCTTATTTCCGCCGCAGACAAACTTTTCACCAGCACAAGAAAAATAAAGAGAACATTATACGAGTACGGGGCGAAAAACCCTTGTTTTGAGCTTTTTCTCCTGCCTTGTCAATAAAAATGTCCAAAAAGTTCTCTGTATATGCATGTGTGTGTGTGTGTGTGTGTGTGTGTGTGGAGCCTAAGCATTAACTAAAAGTCGCTTGAAAAGGGTTCGTCTTGAGCAGAACTAATAACATAAATATATATAGAAAGATACATGTATGTATGTGAATCTCTGTATCTGTGTGTGTGTGTGTGTGTGTGGCATAACTCCACAGTTTGCCGTTTGGCTAAATTTAATTAACTCACTTGAGCGCATTCTGTGTAATAGGAGCTTATCAGCCATGAAGTATGGCACTTTGGATATATGTTTCACTTGAAGGAATTATTGAAAAATTAATGCAATAAGCGATAGAGGAAGCTTCTGCTGCCGCCCTCACCCCAAGCCATCAGCCACCGTCCCCTTCTCCTGCTTGAAGGGCACTCAGCTCTGCAGCTGTATTGAGCGCAATTAGGCGAAAATGAAATTGACAGCCAAGCTTGGATATAATGGATATTGATGTGCAGACACACACACGCACACACACGCACACCCACACACACGCACACTTAATGCCTTATTGTGTTTATGAACAGCTGCCGCATAAAGGTAGGCTTTAATTTTTGCTTATTTTTTAATAAACGCCTGCCGCCTTATTTAGTGCCGAGGGGGAGGCGGACCGAGGGGCTCTCTCTGTCTTGCCACCTGTCAGCAGCACATATTTTGTTATTATCAGTTTAGGCAGCATAAGTATATACCACACACAGACGCACCCTCACACACACGCACACATATTCTGAAGCTCATTTTCTAGCTCATTGCCAGAGCGAGTCGAGCTGGGGCAGGACATGCGGCAAATTAATTTATTCCACTTTTGTTGTTAGACAATATCCTTTTGACTTGAGCGTAACGGGATACGAGGCAGCAACCAGCAAGCCGGAGACGGCAGCCAGCAGCCAGCAGCCAGCAAGGCTAACAAGCAGCAGCCGTCGCGCAGCCATTTAATGAAAATGAAAATGTCTAAAGGCATCAGCAGCCTGTGCGCCGCTGTTATCCTTTTCCCCCAGCCCAAGCAGAGAATGAAGCAAAATAATATTAAACCAACTAGCGGCAGCAGCCACAACAACAACAACAACAACAGCATCTGCATCAAGTGTCGACAGGCAACTTACTGAGCTGTCAGAGTAGCTGGCCATAAAGCAAATAATAATTTGATATTTGCGCTTCAAAAACACGAGCACAAATGAGGCTTAAAGGTTCTTGAGCAGCCACTTCTATATGCATAAATACTTAAGCCTAGGGAATTTTAGTCTTAGCTAAAACCATTATCAAATTCAACTAATTTCTGTGATTTATATCGTATTAATTTATTGAATTCTCTTGTCTTTTTAGGTAAGTGCACTAGGCTTCATCCTTACAACAAGACACGTGCTCCACGTGGCGGTAAGCAGTTGTCCTACAATATGCAATATATATATCATAATACCCTCCCCATTCGGTATCCACTACCAGAGGCAGAGAGAACTTCAGTTCAATTCACTTTTAACACACGTAGCCCACGGCTGGCCACAACAAATGCGAACTGCGAAGCCACATTGACAGCCAATGCTGCATAATAATGAGTGAGTGAACAGGAAGAGCTTTAATGATAGCTCCCACACACACGCACACAATGTCAACTGTAGGCCTGTGTCAAAGAGTTCGCATTGGCTAGCCACAGGACGATTGCAATCGCAATAAATAATCTGGCATTTGCTAGGCCATGGAAATTTCGCACATGAGAGTGCATAAACAAGATTATGAGCGAACGACGAGGAAAATGCATTTTCTCGTCTTTGTGAAAAACATGTGTAGAAAATTGCCCAAGACTCTGAGTCGAGTTGTAGCGCTCTCTATTTGCTGTCTCTATGCCTATGCCTGGGCACTCAATCAAAAATCACATTTCCGTGCTGTTGGTCGGCAATGAAAGCGCACGCACACGCACAGGACAAAGAGAGAGAGGGGGAGAGTGGGGGAGAGCGGGAGAGCAATTGCCATGCGGCAGTCGCATGCGAAGCAAATGTAATTAAAATTCGATATACTTGTTTTCACCCCAAAAAAAAGAGGACCCCAGAGACGAAGCGAGATGACAGCGATGCTGCTGAGTGAGGGCCAGTGTTGAGTTATACAAACACCCTAACAGCATGAGCAACCACAACACACACACACACAGGCATATGCACATGTGTGGATTGAGATTTCATACATCATCATCAGCATCAGCATGATCATCATCATCATCCATTGGCAACAATATTTGCCAGAATTTAAACTTCAATTTAAATTTTTGGTCAGATTTGCACGTACTCAACGCTTCGTGTGCTTTTGTAATTGCATGCACACGCACACACGCACACTCACACACGCACACACACATATATACATATATATTTCATGCAAATTGATGTTGCTTTTAGCACACACAAAGGGGGACCTGGTCATATGGCTCAGAAAAATAGCTGCTGCTGCTGCTGCTGGCGCATTTGGTTTGTTGTCTGTGCTACTTTACAGCTGGCCAACAATGAAGATTTATAAATGCATCACACCCACAGCCTCGCTCCCTCTCATTCTCTCTCTATTGCTATCTCTCTTGCGCTCAGGCAACATGTGGCAGTCTACTTTAGCCTCTGTCAAGTACTCTGTATGGCATAATAGCCATAAATTAGGGTAGAACAACGATTTGGCAACAACAATAGAAATGAGGGCAGCTCTCTGCGAGTGTGCGTGTGTGTGTGTGTGTGAGTGTCCATATATAGAGCGAGAGGTCGTTGATCATTGGATGATGATTGCAATCATCCTTTTGGCAGGAGCAGCAGATTATGTAGAGCTCATGCAAGCGTTCATAATAAAGGCAATGTCCTTTGATAAAAGATGAAAGACTGAAGCAGAGGAAAAAAAAAAGTATATTATGGCAAAAATATGTAGATACATACATAGATGCTAGATGGAGAGATAGATAATTAAATGATAGAGATAGAGAGAGATATATCTGATATCTGTTTCATATCGCACAGCATAACAATTCCCATGGCAACTCGAAAACTTTTAGGCAAAGCACACATACATACATATATAAATGTACAGAAATGTTGCTCTTCAGCATGTATATGTATGTATGTATTTCATAATTCGCAAAGTTGTTGGTTAGTTATTGTATAACTTGTGCCAATCAGTAAATGAAATATATTTTAGCTTCTGCTCAAATTAAATAAACGCCATAGAGCGGCAACAGCAACAACAGCAACAGCAACAACAACAACTCAAGCGCATAACGTAATAAAATTCAATATCGCTTTTAATTGCATGTTTCCCAGGCAACAGCGACAACAACAACACCAACAACAACAACAATTGACAGACATTGTAAGCCCCATTGCAAGCTGAGCTGTTGAGTTGCGGCTGGGATTTCAGCGGGCAGGCATCAAAGGTGTGGGCGTGGCAGCATGGTTGGTTGACTAACTGGCTGACGGACTGGCTGGCTGTCTGTCAGGCCACTTATATAAGCCAGATAGCAGCAGTTGGTGCCCAACCTGTAATTTAGCAAAATGTTATGTAAACTTTAAATCGAGTTATGCATTTTAATTGGTTGTTGTACAATTTGCAAGCGGCACGTTTTGTTTGCCACATCCACACAGGACACGAGCAGAGCGCATATTATGCATATGGATTCATGGATCCATGAATTGAAATACGAGCACACATTGCGTGCTACAACAGCAACAACAACAATTGCCTGTTATATTTTTGCGTAATGCATTTAAAATGCAGCTGAAGTTCGCTTGGGTATATAGATTTTAAGAGGATTTTCCAAGCTCTGGCAACAATTAGAAAACTGAAATTTAATTGCACAGACTTTTGGCCAAGCAGAAAAGGAAGCTCTACGTATAGACATGCACTTGATTAACTTTAAACTGGGCGAGCATATTTGCTAGCCTCAATTTTCTTTAGTTTTTCTTTGCCTTCTCTGGACGGACAACAATTTGGAGATGTTTCGTTGCTAAGGCTTCCGGACTTTTGGCTCAAACGCAGGCGGCCAAGGCGTGTAGCGCATCGCAGCGCAGCTTAAACTTAATCTAGCTCTTGGCTTAATTGCTGCCACTACCTGAAAATTGCACCCAAAAGGCCAACAGGCAGTGCGGCCAACCAGACGCAGCCGAAGACGAGACGGACTCCAGAGTCTCTTCTGCTTTAGCATTTGCCTCGTCTATCGCCTCTGCGGTGCCCACAGCGCTAACTCATTTTAATGATGCTTCGCCTCCCGCCCTCTCCTGCTCTCTCTTCGTCTCTCTAGCTGGCAGCTGCTGCCGCCGCTGTCTTAAGTGCAGCAATGTCGTCTTGTTCTAGCCCTGCGCCTGCCCCTGGACTCCTGTATCGGGGCAATTATGGCCAAGTAGCTGTGCTTACATGTGGCCAAATTGTTGTGGTCGCCTCACGGGCGCATTAAAAATGAATAATGTGCGCGACTTGGGCGCACAATTTATGCACTAGCTGCCAGCTGCTGCCACTCCTGCCACTCCTGCTACTGCTGCTGCTGCTGCTCCTAGAGGCCAGTCTGCTGTTGGCTTTACCTTTTGGGCTACTAGTTGCCCTTTTCAATCATACAAATCCATGCAATCAAATTCCGTTGCGCAATACAATTAGCTTGGGCCCCCGCCTGGGCTCAAATAAAACAAAACCAGCAGCAGGAGCAGCAGCAGGAGCAGCAGCAGGAGCAGCATCAGCAGCCGAGGCAAGAAAATGTTTTGGGCGCGCACTTTATTAGGCTTAAAGCGTATTGTGCTTACCTGGTCCCAGGCAGCAGCTCGTGGACCTGGACTCTGGCAGCCCTTGCCATGTCCTTACGCTTTGATGTTCAAGTTAAGCCGAGCTAAATTGATTTTTCTTGGTCTGCAGCGAGTGGATCCGTTTGCTATTCCCTGGCCACACACACACACACACACAGCCAGCAATAAACTTCAAATGAAGCGAGCCGCTATTAAGTTATGCGGCTTTATTTGCGCAGCTTTGCTCTGTTTGCTGCTAAATAAGTGCACAAATAAATCGACCCAGACTTCTACAGGGCAAGGCAGCAGCCAGGACAATAAGTGCGGCAAATGCGAGATGCTTAAAAGCAGGTATTCCGTGCAACTAACGCGGCTAATCCAATGGAGGATTTGTCTCTACAAGCGACATCTATTGCCAATTCAATCTGAATAAAATAACGGAATTTGCTTGCAGTTTTTAAATATTTATTATTGAGGCAGAGCTATGCATTAACTGAGACTAATTTATTCATTTGATTGTTTAGCTATGAGACTTGATTTTAGGCTTTGTTTATGCTTGAGGCTTAGCTGAATATCCAATCGGAAACTGGCCTAAGATTATTTATGATTTATAGAGCTTGATTTTATATATTTAGTGAGACTTAGGTAAATTATTTTTATTATTTATCATTATAATAATTCATAATTTATTAATATATTTAATTTATTTTGTTATTAAATAGATTTGTATATTATTATTTTATTTCCTTTTTATCTTTCAGAATATTTTTGTTTATTATTTTTTTATATTATATTATTATTTACTTTATTCATTTAATTTATTGAATTGAATACTAGTTTTTATTCATTATTTATTTATTTATATTTACTATTTATTTATTTTTTATTTAATTATATTTAGCTTATAGTATTTCTTCACTTCATTTCTGTGTCTTATCCTCGTCCCTTGCTCCTTCAGCATATTTATAGCTGAACTTCTTGACTGCTGCGCAGCCAGTCACCCCTCAAAACTCTCTTAACCTTTTTCCAATTTCAGTAAGTCGCTTTAATAACACGCGTTCCTTTATAGCTAACACCCCTAACACCCGACCGAGACCCAACTCCAACTCCAGCCCCAACCTCAACACCAAACCCAATCCAAACTCTATCTCTCCCTCTCTCTCTCTGTGGCTAGTTGCATTTGACTTTGCGGTTTGACGTTGTTGCGTTGCCTGATGTTGTTGTTTTTATGTATTCCTTGTTTTTGTTGTTTCTCTCTCTCTCTTTTTATTTATTTTTTTTTTTTGACTGCAACACACGCAACAGCTTTTGTTCACACTTTCGCTTGGCAAAACAATTTTCCTGCTGGCCGGGGCACCAAATCAGAAAACCTGCAACCAGCCGAGTGTAGCTGTTGTTGTTGTTGCTGTCGTCGTTGTTGCTGTCGTTGTTGTTGTTGTTGCTGTTGCTGCCCCGCATGCATTGCGGTTTCTGTTGCATAATTATTATGTTGCGGTTGCAGCCCCACCGATCCCGAGTTGAATTTGTTGTTGATGTTGTTGGAAAAGCATTTACCTTGTTTGTGGTGCGTTGAGCGCCGGCAAAAACTGTTGGCCAGGCAGAAAGCTGAAATTACTTTGGTTTGAGCGGCTTTTAAATCTTTGCTGTGCGAGTTTATTTAGGCGTCTGGTTTTACGCTCTTTCCCCAATCGCCCAATTCCCAAACCACATGGCCTCGCATTCGTTAAGCTTTAAAGCGTATTTAAAGTCTGTCCCTGCCGTTGCCGTTGCCGTTGCCAAATTGTGTTTGTAAATGGCTGTTGATTGAGGAATTCGTAACTAATTGTATATGCCAAGGAAATGCTGCTTATGTAACGCAGGCGAGGCGAGTCTTGCTCCGCTTCCTTCGATACATTTTAATCCCTTTCTATAACATTGTAGTGGCTCGAACAAAAAAGGGTTAACAGCCCATCAGTCAGCCCGAATCGTTGCCCGACGGCATCCTTCGACCGATCCTACACACAACAAAAGGGACACTTTTACGTATAAGTCAACGAAATAGTAAATAACAAGTGGAAGACAACAACTGGAGACGGCAACTGGCAACTGGCAACTGGCAACTAAACAAGAGCAACAAAATTTTTTGGCTGCGCTTAACAAATGTTACACAAAGCGTCGCATCAGACGGACAAACAGACGGACGGTTGGACGGCCGGAGGACAACAACTGAGCCTGACTATTTGGCCAACTGGCTGGTTGACTGCGTCCGTCCTTCGAGTCCAACTACAGCTGCTCTGCTCTGCTGCTGCTGCTGCTGCTGCTGCTGCTTCTGTTTGTGTCATTTGTTAAAGAGGCTTGTCAACATGCCTTATAACAAGCCGGCTACGGTTTGCTCTCCAACTGTATCTCTGCTTCGCCTGTAAAGTGGCCGATGGCAGTTGAGTCTTGTCCAACTTGTGGGTGGCCCAACCCAGCCCAAACCAAAAAAAAAAAGCCGAAAGCAATAATATTTTAGCTTTTGTTATAGGTTTTTCAAGCTGGCAACAGCAGAGCGCAGCGAACGCCTGGCTGTTTGTATTTTTGTAGCATACTTTTGTGCATTATTTGCCAAGCACTTGCAGAAAAGCAGTCGGACTTGGCTTTTCAATTTGCCAGCCGGGGGAGACATTCTGTTTGCCTGTATACACAAAATATTATATTCTTAATTGGTGTTTATTGTGTGTCACACACACACGCACACAAACACCCACACTTATTTGTATTGTAAAGGCCAAGCGCACACATTCACACTTGGAGACGTTACGCACTCGAGAGTGCCATAAAAATGTCAACGCTGCATTCTGGCCAAGTATTAAATTGTTCGAGCCACAACAAAAAGCATAGACAACTTGCCTTTGCCTTGTTCAAATGTAATTTGCAGCTCGCCTTTATCTACATATATATGTATGCTGCTGTTGTTTTCTTTTTTTTTTCGAAGCACATCCCTGCGGCCAGAGCAAATGCAATGCCAGCTCTGAATGCTTGTCCAGCTGCTCTTTTCATATACATATACATATCTCTATCTCACTCTCTCTCTCTCTCTCCCGCTTCCTCTCCCTTGTTTGGCTCGCAGGCAAATTTCATTCAAACAAAAAGTTTTGTATCTCTCTTGCGGTGCATGCGACTGTATGTGTGTGTGTGTGTGTGTGCGGTAAATTGCTTATGAAATTGCAATTTGAGCTCACTCTGTATATGCTGGTCACTGATTTTTATTTAATTTCGCCTACGGATGCCACAAAATATGTATGTGTGGCCACACCCACACACACACACACATACAGTGAGTGCAAAATGTATTACATTACATGAGACACACGGCATAAATTTCAACTATTTTGCATATTCAGTTCAAGTGGACAGCTGAGCCATTCACTCACTCACTCACTCACTCAGTCAGTCAGTTTGACAGTTTATCAGTTCGTTGGGCAATAAAATGTATTATGAACTAAATTTGTATGGACAGCCCGAGCTCGAGTTTCTTTCATTTCATTTTTGTTTTTTGCCAAATGTTATTAACTGTTGTTGCAAATCCTGGCTAAATCCATTGGCTCATGCCGGCTCTGTAGGCTTTCGCAAAAACTTTTTACCTTTTGTTTATGTGCTAGCCAAAAACTTTTTTGCTCTCTCCCAAATCAAGAATAATGGTCCCATTGCAGATTCCAGATAGTCTACGTGTGTGTGTGTGTATGTGTGTGTGTGTGTGTGTGAGGCAATCTCATATGTGTGTGCTGTCTTTTTGATTTGTATGCAAAGTGTTAAGGTTCATGCTAAGCCAAAAAAGGAGTTCAATTTCAGCATCTGCTTCAGCTCCAGCTTCAGCTTCAGCTTCAGCTCCACTCGTAGCACAACGAAGGAGAGAAATTGGCTTGTTTGTCTTTTGCAAGTTGAGTCTATTTGCAATTGTAGTTGACCATATTGATAAGCTTCCACAGACTTCATTAGAGACATGCGCTGCCCAACAAACTTGCGTGTGGGTTAAAGTTCAAGCCGAAGTCATAAATTGGGCTTCAATGGATTTGTGGCAACAACATCATATATCAATTCTGGATTGGAGTTCGCTTAAAGCTGCGCAAATTGATGAGAAGAAACTCGGCCTGAACTATGACAAAGACATATGAAAAGATTTTAGTAGTAGTTATGAAGTTCTTAAGGTGTTTTCTTACTCTTCCCTTCAATATAATTCAGTCAATTTTCCATATTGCCAAACACAACATGCAACAATACGCAATCAAAACTCTGTTTAAAGCGATTTACTATGGGTCTGTTGGCCAAAGTTAAAGCAACTAATTCGCTTTTGCCAATCTCATTATTTGGACTGATATTTTTTTGCTTTATTTTTATTTGAAGCTTGTTTTTGTTGTTGCTGGGATATGTTGACCATGTTGTTTGGCTGAGTTTATTTGATTTTTGCTGCGGCGGTACGAAAAATGTTGTCCATTTATGGTAAAATGCATTCAACTGTGAGTGTCATGAGGCAAATGCAATTTGCAGAGCTGCAATTGCAACAGCAACAGCAACAGCAACAGCAGCAACAGCAACAGCAACAACTGGTGACATCCTTTGCGTATGGCATTACCTTGTTTGTGTGTGTGTGTGTACATATAGTTGATATGGTTGTGCGTGCATGTGTGTGTGTGTGTGTGTGTGTGTGTGTGTGGCTGGGCTCATCATTGGTGCACAGTGGCACATGCATCAAACAAATTCGATAGCGTTGCTTTCTGGCTACTGGCCAAGGCTGCTGCCGCATAATAAGCGTAAACGTTGGCTAACAAGATTCATGCAACGCTGTTGTGCCCCGGAGGCAAACATGCAATGGCCATCAACGTGTCCTGTCCAACGTCGTCTGTCCACTTCCATACACACACACACATACACACAGTCAAGCGTCGACGCGACTGAATGGCAAATTGCGAATTGCGAACGAAGCGCGCTTAATGCAACGTTGTTGCTCGGTTGATGTTGCTGCTGCTGTTGCTGCTGCTGCTGCTGTTGTCAGCTTCGTTGGGGCAGCGATTGAAAAATCCCACTTGGGCGTTTTTAATTGGATTTTAAAATACTTGTCCCATGCAGGCTGGCCAGAGAGCTACAGCAGCAGCAGCAGCAGCAGCCAGCAATGACCATAGCCATAACACGAGCATCAACCTCAGCTCTGCCACCTCCTGCCCCTCCGCCCCTCAGTTGCTCTCAGCAAGAACATATCGACCAGCAGACGTTGGTCAGCAGTCAGGGGCTCAACACGCTCGTTATCCTTGTTTTCTGATGCTGCTGCTCCTGCTGCTGTCCCTCCTCCTGCCGCTGCTCCTGCTCCTGCTTCTGCTCCGGCTGCTGCTGCTGTGCACAATTTGGTTACGTGTTTGACCTGCGGCGATTTTTCATAGCAGAGCCCAGTTTATATTTTTTGCTGCTACTGTTGTTGTTGTTGTTGTTGTTATGGTGGTGGTGGTGTAGAGCCCATACATTAATGGCATTGCGAAATTTGTATTGCAAATGTCACTAAGGGTCGGCCAAATGAATCCCAGCCATAAATATAATCACATGTGTTTTTCCTTACCACAAACACAATCGCCCAGCTTTATTCGCATGCCACGTGAAATGCGGTGCAGAAATTGTAGATCTATATCCCCGCTTAGCTGTTGCCCTCTCCTGCTGTAATGTGGCAAGTTGAGTTTCATTTAAATGAGAGCTTTGACTTCTTCGTCTTCGGCATAATTATGATCATTAGCATATTTGATTAAAAAGTCTCATTAGGATTTGAGTAGGGAGCCCTCGCTGCATCAGTTCACGCCTCAACGGAAGTTGCTTAAGCATACAGCAGCGCAGCATGCAGACAGTCGAGAGTCGAGAAAAAGATTTTAATTTCAACTAATTGCCAAGTCGCTGTTACCTGGCAGGTAAATAGCAAAGCAGTTGGCAACTGCAGCATGCAGACGCTTAAGTAATTAAAGCTTGCACTTCGTTAGCTTTAAAGGGCGAGAGTCCTTGCCTGCTCCTGCCTGCCCGCTGCCTAATTGCAGCAAGTGTCCGGCTCTGTGCCTGATTGTATGTAAATGCAATCCGAATGTCTTCATGTCTCCGGCTCAAAGCAAAAGTTGTCTTTCAGCTCGGACTTTGCCTGTCTTTGGCAGGACTAATTTACTTTTAATTATTATAATGACTTCAAGTTCGACAAATTGGCCCTAATGCGAGTTAGTGCGTCAGCGCAGACAAATGACATCCTGCACAAGGTAAATAATCAACGCGGCACAGGACATCAGGAAAGAGTTCAGGCTGTCCATGTTTAATGAATGCTCAAGTACTTTAGGCTACTCAGGCTAATCAGTTGAGCACCTGGAGCCCTTTGACTTGACAAATGCCTCACGAGGCAGACAAATAGCTCACTGACTTCTGTCAGTCTTTGGTTGATTTATTAATATATGCTTTAACAATTAACGAAGGTGTCCTTTTTGGGCTCGCATAACTGCCAAAGACCACGGCTCGACCTTAGGAAAATATTTTTCTTCTACGCAAGTTATGCCAAGAACAACAAATTTCACATAAACAAAAGCAGGAAAAAAACAAAGAAAAAACAACACAAACAACACAAACAAAAGCCAAATAAAAAACAAGATGAAAAAAATGAACAAAAAGCACACAAAATCAACTTTGATTTAAGTTTACAAAAATGCTTAGCAATTGCTTTGCTTTTTTAGCTTTTGTTATATATTTTTGTCTTCTTTTTTTTTTTTTGGTGCTCGGCCTGGCATTCAGCAGTTTTTGTGCCTCGCCTCCGCCGCCCTTTTGAGCTCTTTTTCTGCGTCGCAATGTTGCTGGATTAACAGGCAACAAAATTTATATATTTTTGTATTTTTTATTGTTTAGCTGCGCTGATTCGCACACAGCCTCCACTCCCTGCCAGCTCCCTCCTCCTGGCCGGCCTGTGGGATTGTCCAACTGTTGTCTGCAGGGCGCAGGATTTTGTTGTCACTTCAACACACACACACACACACACAAAATACATATAAAAGCGAAACAAGTGCAAAAGTGGCAGCAGAACAAAAATCCACTTGAATTTTTTACACTGTATTTTTTGTACATTTGCAACACGATAAACAAAAAAAAAAAAACGGAGGGGAGCACAAAAAGAAAATAGAAACAAAATATAAAAATCTTGTTCCTGTTTGCACGCGAAATTTGCGCTTGTCTGCCTTACGGCTTGTCAGCTCGCATGTTGCACGGTTTTAGGCGGGATTTGTTACGCGCTCGCACTGCATGCCACATGCCACATGCCACATGCCCCGGCGTCAACTACAAAGGCAAAGGCAGCGGCAGCGGCAGCGGCAGCAACAGCCGGAGTCGCAATTTAGGCAGCGCCACTGCCTGACAAATAGATGGGCGGCTGAATGGTATTTCCCCTCCCCCTCCTTCTCCTGTTTCATTTTTTGTTGCTGTTGTTGTTTTCCTTCACTTGGAGGGTCTTAATTTTTAGCATTGTTGCTATTGTTGCTGCTGCTGTTGTTGTTGCTGTGTTATTTCCCCCAAAGCCCGAGTGAAGGTTAAGCTCTACGCGGAGATCAACTCTCAAAGGCCTAGATTAATTCCTAAGGGTTTCTGCTAGACTCTCAAACTGTGCGAACTTGCCTTAAATGGGTCTAGCTGACTTTTAAATACGGAAACATAATTTGTTTAATTGTTTAGGGCTGTTTAACTGCTTGAGTGAATAGTGGGAAATTCATCAAATATATGCTAGTCACGGTATCTGCTAGTCGCGCATACCCCAGCAAACCCACGCTCATTGCTTTTTGTAATCTTTTGTGGTTATTGCCTGTGTATTAAATTAGCATAAATGATTTTTAATAATTATACTCATGAAGCTGCGCTCATCATTGTGGCCTGGCCACGCCCACACTGCGAGCAGCTGGCGCACAAATTACAAAATAATGAGCGCCAAGTGCGATGATTTTTTTTTTATTATTATTATTTATTCTTCTCAATTTTTTTGTGTTGGTTTGAATTTAACATTCACCGTCCGGCCGACTATTATTTTTATATAATGGCTGCTGCGCCTGGCCTGGTGCTGCTCCACACTGGCATTTCATGGCACAAAATGTTTTTTAATTGCACTTAAAATTTTATTTAAATGCGACGCACACATGCGCCAGCTGGCAGCCAACGATTGCACACGATTCTTGTCATTCTGCAGTCGGCAAAGTCAAGAGGCTGAAGCAGAACTTATCTGAAAGGCTCTTGATAACGAGCATACATCGAGAAGAGTTGTACATATGTATGTATGTGTGTGTGTGTGTATACTCACTTAAATTGGATTGTGTTTGCTTTACTTTCAGGCTGCGCTTTCGTCAAATTCGGCTCCCAACAGGAGGCTCAGTCTGCAATAACCAATTTGCACGGAAGCCAAACTATGCCGGTAAGTGTCTATAACAAGATATATATATATACATACTGTATACTCTACTGAAGAGACTATGAATCAAAGTTCAGGCCTCAGTTTACATTCAATTCTTCAATTCAACAATTGAATTCGAATGGAAATTTAAGCTCTAAATTGAAGTGGAAGTTTTTATTTTTTATTTTTAACTTTTGCGCACTGCTGTCAATTCCCACGCCTCTTTGTATGTTAGTTGACCAAGTTTGACAAATAAAAATCTGAAACCTTAAATAATTTTTAAGCTTTCTTTTATTTCTCATACACAATTTTTTTCCATTTGTCATGAACGAGCGAGAGAGCACCGAACTAATGAAATTTCCAACCTGAAGTACTTAAGGAGCTGCCTTGTTGTTTGTTGTACAACAATCGTTGTTGTTGCTGTTGTTGTTGCCGTGGAAAAGTACTTAACAAACTTCATTTAAGCTTCAAGTGGCAGGCGCCCCAAGTTTCCTTTGGCCGCGTCTTAAAAATAAACTCGAATTAAATTAAATAGCGAGCACAAATTATTATTATAATATGCTCTCCGTGGCGCCACTTCAATGGGAAATCAGGAGCACACTCGGCTCTAATTTTCTCTGCAGCAAGAAAAATGAAAGAAAATAAAATAAAATAAAATAAAATAAATATACAAATCACAGCATCAAATTGTTTGACAACCGAGAAGCCGCCTAAAAGTTCTTTTTCTCTTTCTTACATTTTTCGTTTCGTTTCATTTTTCTCTCTTTTTTTTTTCTCTCGAGTCTTTGTGCAACGATTTTGTTCCGATGACTGACTTCATTATGCAGACATTTTGTAAGAAAATACCATATAACTACATATACATTTAAATGTATATCTGTGTGTGCGTGTGTGCTCTATGACAACGTTGCTCTGCTCTGGCCTCATCGCGGTGCGGGAATTATTTTTTCTTGTGCGAAAATAAATGAAATTTGCATGACACTTGAGTTATTTTGCACGTAAATTGCTTCTTTTGACAAACAACACAGGCAAATATACAAAACCAGTCAACGAGCGGACAGCAAGGGGGCGTGGCAGTCAGAGAGAGAGGAGGAGGAGGAGGAGGATTAAAGCAAACTGAAATGGTTGCCATTGTTGTATTTTTGGTGTTTACATCAGTGCAGCGAACAGTACGTAGCCAAGTCAACTCCATCTCTCTCTCTCTATCTGTCTCTTTCCATCAGAGTGCAGAGCCCTGCACGAGCATCCTGTCCGCTTGCCTCCTGTCAGCCTGCTTCAAGTTCGGGCGGCTGCTTTATTTACCACTCAGATTGTTGCCTGGCTTTACGCAAGGCGAAGGCGAATTTTCCATTTTCGGTTCATGTAGCTGCGTGCGTGTGTGTGTCTGTGTGTGTGTGAGTGTTTGAGTGTATCTATTTGCGTGCTGTGCCGCTCTACGCGCTTCTCAGTCGCGTTTCCCAACTCGTTGTCGCATTTAAATTCAAATTCAAATATTGTTGATGAAATTTGTTGCTTAATTTGCAATTTAGATGCGTTTTTAAACAAACGACCCGAGCCTCGCCTCTCTCTCTCTCTCTCACATTCACTCTGTGCCCCTCTGCTCCTCCACTCGTAGCCCTTTAGTCAAATCATGTGTTTACTTAGGCGGAACTTCTTGCTGATAATGAAGATGCTGATGATGCCGATGCTGCTCATGATGATGATGAGGTTGATGATGGCGCCAGTCGCGTAATTACAGCTGCCTGACGCCAACGCATAGCATTGCCTCGCCTTGCCTTGCCTTGGCCTGGCTTTGGCTTGGAAGGAATAGCAAAATCAATGCAACCATGCCGCAGGACAAGCACACATTTTTTCCCCTTTACAATAACACAAGTTTTCCGCTGGTAACACAACCCTAAAACGCTGACTTCAGGCGAGCAGGCAGGCAGGCCACCGCCCTTGCCCGCCCGCACGTATGAATTTGAAACTTCAAAAACATAGCCGCAAGTGAGGCGCAACTAGAGGCCAAAACAAATACGACGCAAATACAAATCCAAATGCAATCGAAATCAGGCAAACAGTCGCCGCCCGGGCCCTAAGTCAATTTCAATATTTCACAGAACGTCACATTTTACAGCTGATTGCCGTCAATCCGGCGAAAATCAAAGCATGTCCCGAGGGCGGCTATGTGTGCTCCAGAGATACAGATCCGAAGAGGCAGCTTCCAGCTAATGCAATGCTAATTTTATACTGCTTGTGGCTCAGGCACTTATTATTACTCTCCTGGTTTTTCTTTTTTACTATAAAAAAAAGAGACGGAAAAAACTCACACACACACACACGCTGACACGCAGTTCCATTTCCATTTAACATGCTCTGCTTGCTTTGCGGCTGTTTTCTAATTAGCGACTCACGAAAGTATGGCCCGCCCCTGCGAGGCGGCACTGCTGCAGGCCTACAATCAACTGCACTTCAGCCCGGCCGCTCTGACCTGCCACGCCCATGTCCATGTAGACGCCCACGGGCCGTACAGTTTAACAGCGACAGCTGCAATTTTTCACCTGGCCAATCTTCGAAGATGAGCAGATGCGCAGCACCCAGAACGCCCCCCAAAACGAGACGAAGCTGGCAAATTGCGAGCTAGCGTGAAGGCAAGACAAAAAAAAAAAAAAGGAGAACGGAGTGGGGCAAGAAAATGAGCGTAGCAATTTCTGTTACTTTTTTTTTGTAATTTTAAGAGCGCGTGTTTTTCTTCCTCTTCTTTCTTAGCTGCCTGCACATTAAGCATTTTAATGTCAGTTAGGCAGGTCGGCGTGTGTGAGGCTGGGGCTGTGGGTGGGCGGATGGCAACTGTGCGGCTGGCAAGTTGGCAGTTGTAATTGCAATTTGGCATTACGACTCGACGTCTGCTAGCCGGGTAGCCAGGTAGCCAGGTAATTAGCGCAAAACGACGCGCCAGCTGTTGTATAAAATTTTTAGTAGCTTGCACAAAAGTGCGCTACACTTTTGCTCCTGCATATATTAATTATACAATGGGCCGGAGCCAAATTGCTAAGTGCAACAACAACAACAACTGCAGCAGCAAAAAATTGATTGCCTACCTGCAGGCGTCAAAGTTGGCAGCAGCAGCAGTAGCAGGAGCAGACAAACCGCAAGTTAATTTCAAGCTTAACAAAGTTTTTTCTCGGCCTCCGCACCTCCGCTCGGACGCTGAGGCTTGGCTTTCAGTTTGATGTACCACAGAAAGCTTTTAAAAAATTTTTGATTACGCCAAACCTTAAGCAGCTTACGCCCGCCGCCCGCCGCCCGCCGCCCGCCGCCCCCGCACACGGCCAGACCAGCACTCATTAAAAAGGAATTTACAATCGTGCGACGAGCTGGCCAGCGTGGACAGTTTCTATTTGGGCCCGGCTCGGCCCAGCATGCACATTCGGTTTGGCCGCTGTTAATCCTCTGGCACTCAACATGTTATAAGTCGCTTTTAGTGCGGTTTTGCAAGCGTTTTCTAAACACACAGCCACAGGGGCATAAAAAAATGGAAAGCACTATTGGCAGCAGCTAGTCGACGCACTGAATACCCTAGCAGAATGACAGCGAAATAAAATCAGAAAATGTCCTGGCAAAAGTTTTCATTAACTATAAGCTAAGGTAGAGAATCATAAAAAATATGTATCCCTATCCACCTCAACCACGCGCCTTCAGCTAGTCGCATGGACCACACGCTGTGCTGCAGGGTATTAAAAAAGTTTACAGTTGTAAACAATAATTTCGTATTCACTCAACACAACATTCGCTTTTTTCCACACATTTGCATAAGCCGCTGATGCGATCTTTTTTTTTCTCACTCACGCTGTCGACTAGGTGAGTGTTGTGTGTGTGTGAGTGTGTGTGTGTTGTGTGTTGTGTGTAAATGCGGCTTAGAAGCGTGGGCGTGGCTGCTTGTTAATGAAAGCGCGCGCATGCATTAAAGCTGCTCTCAAAATGCTTTTGATTGGCGAAGCGCAAAAGCGCCCCGGCAAAAGCAAAAATGGCCATCAGCAGCTGCAGGGATTGACCAGGAGGCGGCGAGCAGGAGACCCGAAGGTGGACTCAAATACATAAATAAATATATTTTAAATTACAGCCAAAGTGACATAAAAACTTGAAGCGAAGAGTCGAATAAATTAGGCAATTAGCATTTTTTTTCTCCCTCTCTCTCTCTCTCTCTCTCTCTCTCTTCAGCTTCACTTCATTTTTTTGTTGTTTGCTCTTTCGCTGGGCAGTAATTGTTTGCACAGCCAAGTGGGGCGGGGCCCGACATTTGCATTTGCCAGCTGGTTGAAAGTCAACAAACTAACTGTTTGCTTAGATGAATTAAGAAAGCGAAAAGCGAGAGAGAGAGAAACTCTCTAACTGGCAAACTCCCTCTCTCTCTCCCACACCCACACCAACTCTGAGTCGAGCTAGGGCCAAGTTTAGGAAATGTGAAGCTGCCTCAAAGCACATCAAACGCAAAGTTCTGCAAATTAATAAGCGCGAATATGAGTCAAGCAGCGGCCGAGCGCCTTGCTTATTATATACAATGACAAGATTCCAGGGAAGGCTAAAAATACGCAAATGAGCAGCAGCATTGTCGCTGCTGAAGTGAGTCCGTGTTAAAGGCATTTCGGCTGCAGAGATTTAAAAATTGCTTGCGCTCTCGAGAGGAAGAAACACACACACACAGAGAACTAACAACAACAATAAAGCCAACGATAACAAGAACGACAGCACACACACACGCACACGCACACACATATCGGGCAAACAGCGAGGCGCTGCTGAGTTTTTCTACGGTTTTCTATTGTTCGCAGCTGCTGCACATTAGAAATTCAACTTCGTCTACTTTTAGGCGCTGAACAACAACCAACAACAACAACAACGAGAACAACCTACAACAACAACCAACAGCAGCCAAACAATGGCGTGTGAATTAAAATAGAAACACAGTCCGGGCGTCTGCTGGTCGACATCTTAACACAGCCAAGGTGCGAGGGCTGTGCGTGTGTGTGTGTGTGTGTGCGTCGGTGCTCAAGCGTTAAGACAGCCAGCGGCGCCATATTGGACGCCATTTTTGTCAAGTCACATTAAGCGCTGCGTCTGCCTGACGAAAATTGAACGCTTTCGCAAGACGCGAGAAAATTGTTGTATAAATAAAAGCATAATTGATGCGAGCCAAGAAACAAAAGCAAAAGCAGCCAGCCCGAGCAGAACACTTGGCGCTTGGCATATGTTGCGCCAATTCAGCCATGAGCCCGAGCGCAAACTATGCGGCCGCAGCAGCTGATGGACTAGGCGATGCCCTGTAAATGAGTTAGACTGAGAGTATGAGAGTCGTTGAACTTTCAGGCAATGCCAACTCAACTCTTGGTTTAACACACTTTTGATTGCTGGGTATACAAAACCGAACGAAAAACCGAAAGAAAAAGAAACGCAACCACTCGCGCACACAAAATTTGTTGCTTTTGCATATTTTACGGGCGCTCGTTTGGCTGAACGGACTGCGAAAACAGGTTGGCAGCGCGCATATCATTTTTGGCTCGTCGCAGCGTATTTACGTGCCGCGATGCGTTGGCATTGGCATTTTTCACTTCTTTTGCTGCTCAGCTTGAGTTTCTTTTATTGCCCCGCAAACGATGTGCGCCAGCCACCCCACTCACTCACTCACCTCCATCTCACTCTCCCTCTCTCTCTCTCTCTCTTTCTCTCTCTCTCTCTCTGTCTCTCCCGTGTGTTGTCAGCTTGCAGATTTCGTTCTCTGCTTTCTTTTTTCTTTATTTATTTTACTTTTTTTTACACATGACGATGTGAAATTAATTTGAAATTTAAATGCGCGTTTTGGCAGCTGCGAAATGTCTTTGATGATTTCGTTTGCCTTTAAACGGCATGTGCTACACGCATTTGTATTTGTGTTGCGGCGCTCGTGGTTGTATTTGTGTTTGTGTATTGGCATTGCTAGCGGTATCTCTGTTCGTATTTGTGCTGCATAATGAGCGTGCCGTGACAGCGAATTCCTCATTGCATATTTTCAAGGTGTCGCCCTGTTATGCCTGGACTCCATTTGCTTGATGGAAAAACCGGAAATTTTATTAAGAACCGATACAGAGATATTAAACGGAGGTGTACTGGAAGAAGATCTGACTTTATTCTAGTTAAATTTAGTAAGGAGTCTAGAGGATTATATAAGCTTGTGGCTCCCACACGAAATCTCCTGTATTCTCTCACTCTGCTTTTCTTTTAGCCAATATCTGCTTCATTGCTCACTTCTGTTTTGGTTATAAATCGATCGAGTTTCGGCCGTGTCTCTGGCATTTTCACAACTCATTTGTTGCCGCTCAACACATTGGCCAATAAGCGGGCATCCATATGCTGCCACCGCCTGGCTACAGTACATAACTCTTGCGGCTGCAAGGGGCGGCGGGCAGGGCTGAGGGGCAGACCATTACCACCACTAAATCAGTGATGTTTAGCATATTAGACACATGCACTGGGGCCAATCTGTTTGCTGTGCTCGAATGCTGCTACCTCGCACTCGCACTCGCTCACTCTCGATATTGATTTGGCCCCGCTCAGCTCAGCCCAGGCTGCCATCAATTTCAATTTTGCTCCAGCGGCGCAAATCCAAACACCGCTGCCTGGCGCACACACAATTTCGCCGGCATCGCCTGCAGACGCACCACTCCAGCCACCGCCGCGTCGTCTGCCTAAAGCCACTTTTTCGGTAAACTAATTTTCTTGCTTCAATATCTTGACAGTGAAATTGGCACGACGCTGGCAAAACGCAATCAAACCAACACACACGCATACCCAGTGTGCGTGTGTGTGTGTGCAAGTGTGTGTGTGTGTATTGGTATATAAATAAGCAGTGTATACTTTTAAGGTGGCGATACCTTTGCTACCTTTTGCCCAACTGTTTGCTATTGACATCACGTTTCGTTTAAGCCAAAAAGGCAAAAAAAAAAAGAGTGGGAAGGAAAAATGAGGAAAAACTGAGCCACTGAGCCACGCCCAGCTCTTCAGAGCGAGCCACGGCAAGCTGTGCCATAAATTTCTGGTTTAGTCACCGGAAATTTAAGCCAAGTTGCTTATTAAAAACTTGTCGTAGCACCGAAAAAAAAAAAAAGAAAATCGGCACAGAAAAAATAAAAGGAGAGCTCGAGCAGAAAGCGTCCTTTTGCGCGAAATAAAAATCTCACATTTCCTAGGCGCATAAAAGGCAGATCCTAATGGCTGCCGCTGCCGTTGCTGCTACGGCGTGCCACATAAAAATCTGATGGCTGTTAAGAGCGCAAAACTTCCGGGCTTTTTGTGTTCGGAAACGGGCTGCGTGCATCATTAAAACTGACATCGCGAGTGTCGCGTGCGGCGGCAACCCGAAAAAGTATGCAACATAAAAATGCTTGCAGCTGCGCTGCGCTGCAATTCGCTGCCATCTACTTGGCGCGACCTGCCTGTCTCTCGTCTGTCTGTCTGTCTGTCCAACTTGCCAAACAGCACGTTATAAACAATTTTAATAGACTTGCTTAAGAGCGAGCATTGGCCAAACAGCCAATCCAGCTCCAGCTGAGGCTCTCCACACCTCTCGACTGGCCCTGGACAACATTGTCGAGTGTTGCAGCTGCAGCTGTGTTCATTGTCTTTTGCATACTGCCCTCTCTCTCGCTCTCTCACACTCACTCTCTCTTACTTTTTTTTGGCATTTTCTTTAGCTTGCGCTGGTCGTTGTCGTTGTCTACGTGCTGCAAGTGCTGCGTCCAATGCGGCGGCTACTTAATTTAATGCACGTCTGTTTGCATAAGCCCAAACCTTATTGAATCGACAAGGCGAGCGCATCATCAATGTATGAGCACGTTCCGCTGCCTGCAGCAAGCTGCAACTGCAACAGCAGTGCAAATGATGAGCAAACTTCGATTCGGCTGCGAATGCAGACAACGTCTGAGCATCAACTTTAATGAGCCACACGAATTTGCCAGAAATTGAAAGCTGACGTGATTTGTCTAAGAATATCAAATCAAATAGAAAAAATAAGAATAAGTGGAGGAGGAGGAGGAGGAAGAGGAAGAGGACTCTAATCCAACTGCCATCAAATGATAGTTAATTGCAGTCGTAAACGAAAACATTTCAATCCTTAAAATCGACTAGAATTCCGCTTTTGCTTTGAGTGGAAACACGTAGAACTTCGACGATATCATTTCCGGCATAAACATTTTATTTATAGTTGAAATCGTCTGGCTTTTTGTTCCCATTTACCTTCACACAGAAAAATGTTGTCAATTTTTTCTTCTTCTTGTTTTTTTGTCTCTATTTTTTTGTATTTTTGTTGTTGTTGCTTTTTTTGGGTTTTGTTTTGTGGCAAAAGTTTTGCGGCGTTGTCTCTGCGCTGCTTGTCAAGTTTTGTTGAGTTGTTTGTTCTGCTGCTGCTGCTGCTGCTGCTGCCTTACGGCTGCTGCCGCTGTTGCATGCCTGGAGGCGTTGGCAGCTGAGCTGGCTTTGTATGGCATTGCTTTCAAGTTAATAGTGCCGCATATTTTGTGGCAACTACTCCCGCAGGCATTTCGCATGCTTTTAAAGCAACCAACTGAGCTCACAGCCAAACTCTTTTTCAATTCATATGCCCTGCATGCATTGAGCGTGTATAAATGGGGTGTATTTTTTGTTTATTTTGTATATATGTATATGTAAAAAAATATATTTTAAAGACCTTACTTTGATTAACAGACGACTTCGTAGAGAGTTTATCAAGCAATGCATGAACAGAGCCTAAAAAATGAAATATTAAATTAATTGAAATATTTAAGCTCGATATCTAAAAGTTTTCGTTACAGACTTTTAATGCAAGATCAAGATAGGGCAACTTTAATTTAAATTCTGAAAAACAGTTTATGCAAAAATAACGTTTATTACACTCTAAGTGAAGATCTAATCCAGGAAGTAGACTAGGCCTAGTCAGACAGCTTGCTTTTATTGCAAGTCCCCTCAACATTTGCCTTAGATGAGATTCACATTAATTTTCCATATTTCCGTCAGTCAATTCAAATCAATATTCCCATTAAATTATTCGTGTATTCAGGCAACTCTTGAAATATTTCGCCCGGCTTTAGGGTATCTTGCTGCTAGCTAATTTTTGTTTGGCTGCTGCTTCAGATTCTTATCGCACAGCCAAAACACTTCAGCTTAAGGGGCCAGCCTTTTTCCGGTCTTCCTGCCTCCTGTTGCCAGTAGCGGGCGTCTTACCCCTTCCTTGTTGGCCACGTTTACGTGCCAATGATGACAATTGCTTTTCTTGGGAGCCGCGCGCGCTCGTTCGGCTTCGATTTCGACTTGGGCTTTGCCTTTGGCCCGTTTTCTTTTATTCCTATTTCGGCTGCTATTTCGTTTTCTTCTTCTTCTCTTTCGGTTTCGCGTCGTTTTTTTGTTTTGCACGTCGTCGTCATCGTTTTCGTTGGTTTTTCGCCGCTTGTCTACAATTTCAATAAAATTTTATTAACGAATTCCGGCGACGGTCGGCGGCGGCGATGACAAGGCAGGACTGCGGCGTCCATGCGAATTTTTATACCTTCGACTCGGAATGCCGAATCGATATTATTATTACAACAACAACAACAACAAGGCAAATGCTGCACGGCAATGGCAACGGCAACTGTAGCAATTGCCTGTCAGCATTGTACTTGTCGATTTTGCAGCTTACTTTGCTGGCATTGCATACTTTTAAGACGCTTTGACAATTCTTTTTATCTGCGCCAGGACGACGACGCGACGTGGCTGAGGCGGCGGACGTCGCTTGTTTGTTTGTCATTTACGCCCCACACCACAGCCCCCACGGTGGGGCCAAGTTGAAAGCCCGCAGTTCAATTCTCAATGGCGCAGCAGTTTTCTTTCTTTCTAATGGCGGCATTTCCGTTCGCCAGTCGTCGCCAGCCACGTTCTCCTCCTCTCTCTGCTTCTCTCTCCCTTTATCCCTCTCTCTCAGCTTACCGAAAGTTGACATCAATTTTTGCTCAATTTTATTATTTTCATCTTCATTTTCGCAGCGACCGCGCTCAAATCTATAATTGTATTTATGTCAACTTTTTAAATAGATGATGTGCTTACTGCGTGCGCTCTCTCACTCGCACTATATGCTGCTGTCGTCTCTCTCTCTCTCGCGATAAACTCTGGCATTATAATAATGACTTTGCCTTTGCGATAACGACTTACGGAAACGTTTGGGCATGTCATTAGCATTGGCCCGCACTAGAAATTTGTCTTGAGACGATATTATTAATATAGAGTGAAACACATCGGGCGAATTTATTGGGCGCCACGGCGAGCCGAGCTATGCAAAATAGCTGGCGAAATTTATGTGCACAGTTCCTAAGTGCAATATAAATTAAAAGTGTAAGGACAAAGCCTGAGGGCAACGCGGCGTATGAGTAATGCAAGTGCATAGAGAAAGGGCGAATTAAAGTGGGGAAAGTATGCTGAAGGAAAGAACGTGCTATTGCTAGGGAAAATCTTCTTTACAAACTGCTTAAAGTATTAAAGATATATATTATTATTAAAATAAATGTTAATTAGCGTGAAACTCTAACTTAAACCCTGCTCAGCTAGCAGCTCAAGGCCTAAAGTTGTCTACTTCATCTGTATTCATATAGACTACTCTAGGATTAATCTTTTATCCAAGTGGCACAGCACTCCGACATTAAATGCCTTGCATCATTCAAGAAACCGAAAAGCCGCAGCCACGATTTGCAAGGCTCGCATGCAATTAAAGTCTCTGGCACTATCTGGCCAGTAAAGTTTGTGTACAAAAACCATTTTGACACACACACACACACACAGGCATGGGGAGAAAAAACAACAGCAGGCAGTCCAAAAACTATCAACTGTAATCAAGTTGTGTAGCCTAAAGCTGAAGCACACTAAAAGCAAAAGCTGCTAAAAAGCATTAAGGCGCTGCTGCCGCTGCTGCTGCCACTGCTGCTGCTAGAGGCAACAACAAAAAAAGCTATAGACGGAAGTCGGCAGACATTAGTGCCAAAAGTGCGTCACAAACAATATTTCCGTATCAACAACAGCAACAACAACAATGGCAATAGCTAAAGGATGCGCTGGGCATAGCCTAGACACTTTTTAAGAGATTAAATTTTCGGGGCGGTCTCAGTGTCTGTGTCCAAAGCTCTGCAGCAGCATTTACCGTAAGCACATACACATGCACGCCCACACATATGAGCCGCTCGCAAACTTTTGCCAAACAACAATGGCTGTCGAGTGGGCTGGGCGGGACAGCATTGGGTATATGCAACTAAAATAGCCAGCAGCATTTTTGCGTTTGCGTTGTTTAAACATGCGCAAAGTTCAGGGTTTGAACTTTTATCAAACATACGCCATGCCAAACCAGGCACAGCAAGCATACTTTTAGGGTTACAGCAGCAGCAGCAACAACAACAGCCACCTCATGCTCCTCCTCCTCCTCCATGAAGAACAAGTGGAACAACATAGCCGAGCTTTGGGAACGTCCATGTAAAGCAACTATCAGCGCCTGGGGCACAGCTTGTTATTTCAGCTTGGCTCACTTCCTTGTGCCATAGATACCAAGAAGAGGACATTAAGGAAATTACCCAAAAATTAGTAATAGCAGAGTATAAATTACTATAACTCTAAAGGCAGAGGCTGAGACTGAGCCAGAGAGCCACAAGCACTTCACTCGCTATAGTAAAAGATTTCCGAGCGATTTGAGATGCGGCCAGAAGCGAGAAATCATTTAGAAATTAGCTGCGGGAGCAACTCAAATAGAAAATTAAAATAATTTGCCGTTTTACGCATTTTTGCATGCCATAAATATTTCATGAGGCGGCAGCCGCAAAAACTGACAGCTGTCAAAACGCGCGACTGTTTCGAAATGTAAAATGCGAGAGCAGAAACCAACATGGAATACATTAGTTCAAACCCTACGGGATATACTTGTCAGTACATATATATATATAGCTGTGTATCTGTGTGTGTGTGTGTGTGTGTGTGTATAGCGCGCTTTCAATTTTCATTTAGACAAGCTTGATGACTGTCAAATGCTGTTTGTGTCTTGGGCGCTGTGAGTGACTGGGCCCGGCAGGGGAGTGGGCGTGTCGCCCGTCGTTGGCAAAGTATGCAACAAATAACAAAAAATTTTTAACACGAAATCTTTTAATCCCAATGAACTGTGGCTGTCCATTCGAGTGCCTGCGACTCCAGCACCGCCAGACAGCAACGTGGATTTCGTTTCGTGTCCAAAACAAACGTCGCAGGCATTTACTTAATCGACAAGGGATTAGGTTGCACCAGCCACCAGCTGCACAGATTGGCCAGGGAGTGGTGCTGGCGGTGCTTCTAGAATGCTTCCATTTGTGTGTGCTCTGGCCACTTTAAATTGAGAATTATTGTCGCAAACAACTGTCTGGGCAGCAGCAGCAGCAGCAGCAGCAGGAATCGGGCATTGCTGAAGCACTGAAGTAGTGAAGCAACGGGCCTTGATAAGGATATATTGTGTCTCACGCAGTTGGACAGCTTTAATCTGGGGTTACGCTCGGACCCTCGCATCCACATAGCGTACGTGCTTAATTTTGTTTGCACTTTTAAGCCCAGTCCAGCATGGATCCTGGCCAGCTGCTCTGCCGCCTGCAGTTAGGCTACAAAAATCACGCAGCAGGCGTTGCCGGCTCGCAATGATACGAGGCCAGCGGCCGCATGCGCTTGCCAAGGATTAGCGCTGATTGAAATTGCAAATGAAAATTTATTTTTACTGCGTACTCCCCACTAACCACCCGCAGCCGGCCTTCCAGCCACTCTCACCGCCTTGCTGTTGTTGGGCTGGCTGGGCAGGACAAATGTTAGTTTAGCTCAGAGCTCTTCCAGCTCAGGCAGTGAGGCACCCCTGGGTCAAAGCGCATTGTATTAAAATTTAATTGAGTAACTGACATTTTATTTTTGTATAATTAAATTAAGCCCCGGCTTAGCGTTTGATTTTAATTTGTGCGACATTTGTCTGCTGCATGCGCCGCACAACAACGATTGGCCCACGCCCATGCCCACGCCCCCATTCCTCCCTCGGTCTGTCCATTATTTTGCCATTAAAATTTGTTTATATACATATCAATACGGCTCCGCGACTGGCCGCAGGATTAGTTGCAAAAATTATGTTAAGTTCGCTCGTTTTATTTTTTATTTACACAAAGCCTAGGCGCCGGCGTTGCCACATAATTTATTGGCCAGCCCCAGCTGCGCGGCTGCTGTGCCGCTCCTGTTCTAGGCATTATTGGCCATCAAGGGCTTAACAAATTGATTGGCCAGCGCCAGGGAGTGGAAGGGGAGGCGACTGAATAATATGCAAATTAATTTGATGAGCAGAGGCGAGAGCAAAGGCAACAACACGTTGACAGTGCTGCAAAATGCAGTTGTGGCACTAGAAGTGTTGATAAACTGTATGTATTCTAATATACATATATCGGAGGAAATGCTTAGATGCCTCACAGTAATGAAAATCTATATGAAAAGCAATTTACTTTAACAAAATTTACAAGAAAGTATATAAAACTATATAAATGGTCTTTTGGTTCAGCAATTTTGTGCTATACTCTAATCTAGAGCTTTCTCCTCTTGCTCCCTACAACAGCGCAGCTCGTTTGGGGTCGAGCGCAGAGTGCTGATTAAGTAACTAAGTCCAGATCGCACACTCATTAGCTCATTCGACTGTTTGAGCTATGGATAACATTACAATGTAATGTCGAGCATTTGGCCCTTTGCTGAGCAAATATTAGCAGCGTTGCCCACTTTTTTTTTCGCTCGTCTTTTAATATTATAATAAAAATTTCATTATTTTAACAAACAGAGCGCGCAAAAATTATTAGCACACGCGATGGGGTAGCTGGGTTAGGTGGGTCGCTGCTGGCTGCTGGCTGCTGGTTCAGGAGGGGTTCGACGGCGACTTACAATGTTTTTAATTAAAAAATCCTTTGGTCAAGCAATTACGAGCTACATTAAAACAAACACGAAGGGCGCCCCAAACAGAGAACTAACACATAGAGTGCAGGGGAGCGGCAGAGGGTGCTGGGAGCTGGGTGAGTGCTGGAGGGGGTGCCACATTATTAACAGCAATATGTACGAATCTTGTATTATATATTAACAGCGGAGCTTTCATCTCGCATTTTGTCGGTCCGTGGCCTGACCTAAGTAAATATTAATAAAACATATTAATAAGAACGGAAACTGGAACGACGGACCGACCCGACGGCTATTTGCATGTAATCCCCGTAATGCATAAAACCTTTGCAGACTTTTAAGCGCCGGCGCCATCAATATATATGCGAGCTTAAGACAATTTGAAATATTTGCATAGCTTTAAATGCGACTTAAGCTGAAGCATGTGAGCGAGAGAATGGGGAGTAGACAGAATACGGCGGAGTGTGTGGGGCGTGCGAGGGCGTGGGAGGATACGCATATCTCATGTGGCCATTATTTAAGTGCCCGGCCACACCTTTAAATGACTTTTGCATGAATTTATTGCATACTTTTAGGCGCGCTGTCATTACAATTAAGCCCAGGTAGGCAGCTAGCTGTACGTGTGTGTGTACGCGAGTGTGTGTGTGTGTGTGAGCTGAGCAACAACGTCCATTTCGTAGGCTTACTTAAAAATTACATAAATTTTGCTTTATTGTTGCGCTCGTGTGGAGACGCAGCAGACGTAAGCCAGAGCCGTAAGCCTTAGATCAGATCTTTGGCAAAAACCCCATACATAAAGTATGCAATTAAATTTTCACTTAAACGATTATCACATAAATCCAGAGGCCAAGCCAAACGTGTTTGCATTTAAATTAAAAGAGCCATTTTTCTTCGTGTGTGTGCAGGCGAGTCCCTGCCTCTGTCTCTGCATGTGTGTGTGTGTGTGTGTGTGTGGTGCGAGAGGCCTTAACCGCAAAGAACCCGCCCACCTTATGATAACACCATTACAGCAGCAAGAACACGTATGCTTCATGTGGCTGGCAGTTATCTGCCCTGAACCGCAAACGCCTAGCACGTAGGCATACACACACACACACACACACACGCGCAGTCAGCTGTCTGTGTGGGGCGAACCCGTTGTATATATTTGCTTATGTTAATTGCCGTTGAATCCATTTCCATTAAGATGCAAGTCCTGCCACTGACGATAATTCCATACCCACCCCGCCACACACACACACACACACGCACACAGCATAATTGCCAGCCAGGATGGCAGGATAGCTGAAAGTATGCCTTGACCACGCCAACGTTAAGCTACGTCCGATGCCTTCATCCCGCTGTTGCTTTTCAATATGCACAGCAATATCCTTTGGTAAACACACACACACACACACACACACAGAGAGAGAGAGAGGGCGAGTCCTGGACCAAAGACCCGGCCATGCCATTATATTATACAATAACAACAGGGAAAAAGCCATGGCATACCAAGTTGGGCGCTAATGCAAGGCATGTTTCTTGCACCACCCCGCACCGCCCCGCCACCACGCCCACTCCCACTCTAGTCGCCCACTTTGGTACGTGCTCTTACATATTAGTCAACTTCATAATTTTTAATTGATACATAAAATTTCGTTCAAATATTAGCGAAGTAGTCGAGCTAGCTGCCGTCGAGTGCTTGGCGTGGTGGGGGAAGGGCGTGTGGGCGTGTCCGCGGGCATCTTGAGTGACAGCTTAGCGTTGTAAAGCTCAGTTTATTATGCATGGCAGGACGTGCTTGGGCTTGGGCTTTCGCCTTGGATTATCAGCAGCAGCCCTCAAAGCTTACGTCTTGCTAGTCCCCCTCCCCCCCTTCCCCTGGCTGAGCCATGGCAACTCTCAAAAGTTGTTTGATCTGCTGTCACATTTTAGGCGAACTTTTGAGCAAGTTGCAAACAGTTTCGCCTATTTTTAGCCCCAGCCATCCGGCATGTTTATCTAGGCGCATGCAGAGCTTATGCCAGCCATATTGCCTGACATCAGCTGATATCATATTCATGTGGCAATCGAAGTAGATAGATCGCTGAGTTACTCCACATGATATCATGTATTTATGTATCTCTCTCAATTATATATAGCTATCTCTGCTCTCCTCCTCTCTGCAATTCAAGAGCTGTTGCATTCCAGTTCGCATCCGCAGCCCCAAAAAGTAGGCAACACTTTAGACATTTCGACTGTTTGCATACATTTAGCCCGTCGACAGGCTGCGAGTCAAAAGCAAATTCTTTTTTTTTTCGCCTTCAGTTTTAGCATTTTCATCGTTTCTTTACGGGTTTTTTTCGCTCTTGCTTTTTTTTTTTTTTGGCACTCTGGCAGCATCACAGTGCTTGGCACTCAACCGCAAATGCATTTCAACGTAAAGTTTTTAAACAAATATTTGCTCAACTTGCCGGCGCGGGGGCTGTGGCGAGCTGGAGGCGTGGCAGCAGCTACACGGTTGATTTTCTTCTTATTTTTATTTGCTTCTCTTTTATTTTTGTATTTTTTTTTTGCTGCGCACCGGCATTCAAACAATGCACAGCCAGGCGAACTGGCGGCCAGGAGCTGCCTGCTAGCCAGCCATAAAATGAGCAACGGTGCGCTGTGCGGTATGCAACAGTTTTTTCTTCTCGTTTTGTTCTGTGTCTGTTGCACAGCCTTTCATATTTACGCCCGGCAGCAGCAGCAGTCGAGGCAAACAAATGGCACAAAAATGTATTTGCAACTGTTACCTAGCAGGAGTCGGGCCACTGGCAACTCTATAAATGAATGTCCTTTTGATTTTGTTCAACGAGCCTAGCGAGTGACTCAATTCAGCGGCGCAGTTCCGGTTGGCCTTTTGTTTTGGCCAGAGCCGTGCATTCTTTTGAGCCAGTGTGTGGTGCACGGCCATAAGGGACGTCTTCTGCGCCCTTTGTGTGTGCAATGTGTATTTCCTGTAAGTGTGAGTGCCTCTGAGTGTGTGTGTGTGTGTGTGTGTGTGTGTATGTGTCCCGGCGTAGGAATGTTTTAATTTGTTTTCCTATCCGCTTCGCTCGCTTCTTTTTATTGCTTTGCCACAGGCTTCGTTTCGATTGTTTGCTGCCTGCCACTTGGTTGATTTTCTCCTACTTCGCTCCTGCCTTTGCATTCAGGACACGACATACGCCCTCAAGTATGCAACGGCTTCCGCTTGCCATTTGATATTTGTCGCTTGGCTGACATAAAATATGAGCATATTTCTGCATTATTGTTTGCCATGATGATTAATTGAAGTGTCATAATATTGTAAGAATTTTCATTTGCTGCTGCACAAATAGAAGGAGCACCTCTCTCTCTCCCTCTCTCTCTCTCTCACTCTCTATATGCGCCACACTAAAAACCATTTAATTAAAACATTTTACTCAACTATCGCTCGTTCTCTTTTGTTCTCTTTGCAGGTAAGTGTGCTTGAGCTTGTGCCGCAATAAACCGTAAACAGTAAGTCCCTTTGCCTAATGAACAAATCTACTTGAGCTAAGCCACAGTTTGTTCCGCTGCTTCATTCTGTGGCACTGTCTTGTGTATTTAATTACAAAGCAACTATCTTTCAATTATTTACACCTGCTGCAACAGCAACAACCCAGCCAGACACGTGCCCCAGCTGCGACTCACTCCGTCGCTGCCTCTGTTCGTGTCTGGCTCTCTATGCTGCACTTCTTGGCCAGCCAAAACAAAATATATATCCGCTCTTTACATTGATTGCCCTGAAATTCGCGCGGAGCCGCCCACGTAACGGATAGCCAAGCCCATGGAGAGCCACTCACTTACTAGCGCCCACTTGACGACCGCGCCCACTTTCGATAATTAATTGCAGACATCAGTTGCAGCAGGAAGATTTGGACAGGGCTTGCGGCTTTTAGCAGCGCCACTGCCAGCCCCAACAGCAGCGCCAATGAAGCATGCCATCAATTTGTCTCTCTCTCTCTGTTGTAGCGTACTTTTAGGTGCGCTCGCAATTGTTTTGCCAGACAGACAGACAGGCAGACAGCCAGACGCACAGCTGAACCCGACTAGAGAGTGAGCCAAAACGAGCTGAAGTTAACTGAAGTAAAGTGCAATTACAAATGCAACTCAAGTGCCAGTCACACGAGTCCATCAGCGATTTACCTGCGCGAAATCTAGACGAAACTGACGACGGCTCAAGGAAATGCTTTCAGCCAGCTCAAGTGACACTGGCACTAAAAAATGCAGCTGCTGCTAGAAAAACAATTGACGAAATAGATAGAAATTAAGTGAACTCGACAAAAACTTCCCAAAAAAAAAAAAAAACAAAGAAACAAAAGTTTAAGTAGCAGAAACTTCATCAGAGTAAATTCTTTTTATGCTACTTCACTTACTTTTTTTAGTGACTGTAGAAGCTCTTGACAGCAAGAATCAGTTGGTTTAGCTAAAGTCTTTCATGAACTGTTTAAGTTTCTATAAGTTTACTGCCCCTAAACTCATTTCATATAACAAATTGAATCACCTCAAATGATAAATAACAATTAATAAATGTTTGCGTGCCATTTAAATTGAGGAAGAACTACAGAGATCTTTTGCTCTCATGAGCAAGCTAAAGCCCGTTAAGTCTTGCCGCCCTCACGCCCTTCATTTAGAGCCATTTAACTTGACTTCTTTCTATTTTGGCTAAAAAGCTTTAACGTGTTGGGCATAGTCGAAATGCGCTCAAGTGTGCTGCTCTCTCTCTGTCTCTCTTCCTCTCTCTCTCTCACTCTCTGTTCCTCTACCTTAAACTAAACTGGAATTTCAAATTATAATCAGACACACACACACACACACACACACACACACATCCACGGTGCTATAAAACGTACTCTACTTTGGGTACTCGCGGAATTTAATTAAAAGAATTGTAAATGTCTTTTAGCTGTTGCTATTTACCTCTCTCTGTCTCTCTCTCTCTCACTCTCTCTTTCTCTCCCCCCTCCTTTGGGTAATTAAAGCGCATATGAATGCAGCTAACTAACATGAGCTAATGCGCTGGCCCTGACTAATTGCGTTTTATGAATACGACGCTTGTCATGTGACGTGGCCGTGGGTAGACAAATGGCCAAGGCTGCTGCTGGCCAACTGCTGTTGGCCAAGTGGCTAACCAGCTGTCTGATTCTTGTCGCTGCCCCGCCCAGCAATTCCCCAAGCGATCGCTGCATTAAATTAATGAAATACAGATACGAGTGTGCGAGTATGTATGTGTGTGTGTGTGTGTGTGTGAAACCCTTTTTACCAATAAATGCCAAATTAATTAAAAAATACAGCGCCAAGGCAAACGCCAGGGCCAAAAAGTAAAGAAAGCAAACTCAAGCAACCCGAAAAAAATTAAAACAAAAAAATAAGAAATAGAAAAAAATGAAACTTGAGACACACAATGAGCAATTTTTTTCGCATCTCTTCCCTTTGCTGTCTTTTCTTATATCGTATCTATGTGATTTTCTTCTCATTTTTTCTTTTTTTTTTGTAATTTTATTTATTTTGTTTTTCTTTTTCGCCGAACTTAAAAGTGTTAATTAAAAATTGTTTCACAGTTTAGCTGCGAAAATGAAAATTGAAAAAGGGCCCAGCCAAGCAGAGCTTCATATTTTTTCTTTTATTTATTCTTTTCTTTTCGTTTTTTTTCTCTTCTTCCCTCATTTTTTTCGTGGCCTTTTTTCATTAGCCGCTTCAATTTAAGCCAAAGTCCAAGTGTATTTATCTTAGCCCCCAAAAACTTGTAGCTGTAATTGTAACTGCACTGCCCACAGCTCCGGAAACTTGGCCAATGCCTGAGCTCCTGCCGGCCACCCATTCACTGCCCCTGCTCTGCCCCAAGTGGGTTATCAGCTTTGTCTTGGCTGTGAACCTGGCTGCCTGCTGCCGGCACTGCCCAACACTGCCCAACACTGCCCGGCTCTGCAGCTTGTTAACCCAAGTAAGCGTAGAATGTTGAGCTCTCCATGGCTGGACGGCACTGCAGCTCTCTATCTGCATCTACGTAGTAATTGCACACACTTAAACCGCTTCGCTAGTCGTTTGATGGCCAGGCGAGGCAATTGTTACACAATTAGGTAGAGCTTCTTCTTCAAGTTTCACTATCTCTTCTCTTCAGTTGCTCTTTAAAGCTTTTCAGAAAATGAGCTGAAGCAAGTTTCATTAAATTTCCCATGCCACAAGAGTGTTATATTGTATGCCATATCATATAAGCTTATATGTATATGTGCATAGTAATCTTCACTCCAGCCGCACATTAAAAAAAAACACCAAATTCTTTAACAATCTGCTGGAAAAGTTTTTATTTGAGTTTTTCATTAAAAAGCTGAATCCAAAACAATATAAATATATATGTATGTGTATATAGAGCTTTAGCTGTAGCCTTTGTGAGGCGGCTGCTTTTCAGTTGGCATAGTGGGCGTGGCATTTTTTGCTGTTTTGTTTGCCTTGCACTGCTGCGTGTTTTTAATTTTGCGCGTTTCGCTTGTTCTAATTGAAAGCCGCGTTGTGTGTACTTTATGTGTGTGAGTGTGTGTGTGTGTGTGTGTGTGTATTGGTTGTGTCTGTCTTGTGTTTGTCTTAACATTTACGACTTCCAGCCAACTGGCAGGCAGGCAGAGTGTGGCTCATGCCTCATGCCTCACGCCTCATGCCGCGTGCCTTGTGCACTTCCAATTTCCTCTCGCGCACTGCTACACATACATATACACATACATATACATATACTTGTAGATAAATAATTTACTTTTTGCGCACTAAGGCACAAACAAACAGGGAACGGCAGCAACTAAATGCGACGATGTCGACATATCTCACACAACAGCATGGCAAATATTTATAAGTGTATATACATAACTCTATATACACACACACACACACACACACACACACACACACACACGCACATACATATATGTGTATGTGTTTGCTTATAATGTACAGCAAACGAAAGGCAAACGCAACAACAACAACAACTAAAACATTTTCTCGTTCGTTTTTTTTTTACTTTTGCCTCTTGTGTTTGTTGATTTTGCGCCAAACCAAACTTTGCACATGAACCCTTTTTGGGTTGGCCCACCCCCCCGCTCCAGCTGGGTGCAGCAGCGGAAGGGTTCGAGTGTCCTGAATTGCGTCTCGCCTGTCCCCGAGGGAGTTACGCAGTTTTCTTTGCTCTTACTTTGCTCTCGGCCATGGCTAAAAATTAAAAATCCCGTTTGCTTAGCCCTCGCAGCGGCAGGCTTCAATGTTCAGCTGTGCGCGCTGCCCTTGAGCCATGACCTTGTGGGCGTGGCAGGCCGAGTATGCTATTGCCACCGTCCGCCGCATCAAGCTAAGCGACTATGCCAAGTATGCAAATGTTGCAGGCCACAGGGAGAGAGCGAGAGAGAGAGAGTGTGTGAGAGAGAGCGAGAAAAAACACTGCAGCAGCATAATTTATAGCGCTTGTGCATAGTTTTTTGTCAGCGCTGACAATTTGGCCCTGTTGTAAAAGCGTGTGATTTGTCTTTGGTTGCAACAACCGGCGGGGGAGTCGGTCTGGGGTCGGGGGCTGCTCTGTGGTAGTTTTTGGCTGGCAAATGTCAACAGCAGCAGACGACGCCGCTGCCGCTGCCGACGTCCAGGCAGCGCAGGCTCCCGAAAAACGCCTGTCGTCCCTTTTGACGAAATAGACAAATTTGCGTTTGGCTGCAACAAAATGCCCAGAGACGGCAACGAGTCCATGTCCATGTCCATGGCCGTGGCGCACATGCATTTCCCTGCCATAAATCATATGCAGAGAGACAGCAACAATAACAATCCCACAACACACAGCCAACAAACAAATAAAAAACAAGGCAAGAAAAAAGAGGAAAACTTTACTGTTGTTTTTCCACACTTTTCCCCCTGCCACTTGCACACACATCTCCGCCTTTTTTGTCACATGCCTGACAAATACATAAATTTGGCAAAAATGTCGCCGCCTTTCACAAAATTTGAGCTGGCAATTGGAATTCAACGCTCTCCTCCGCCTTGACTCGCGCAACTTTGGCCAAACGCCGCACGGCGAAGGCCTCATAAATCATATCGCAGAGGCGTTAAGTTTTGTTGTTGCAAACGCTTCACCTGCAAGGGAACTCATCAATTTTTTAGCATTTAATCTGTGTGAATCATTTTGGGCTGTTTTTTTTTTTAGTGGGCGTAGAGATGGGCAATAAATTCATGGAGGAAATCTTTGAGCTCTGTGAATTGTGGAAAGTGAGGCAGCAGGAGGGATAGTACGTGAAGTAACTACAGATCAGCAGCTTTTAGTTATCGATAAAATGCTGAATTATATGAGATGATATACTATCTAGAGATCCTGTAAAGGCTGCTGATTATGAGTTTATAAATTAGACAAAATTATCCAAAATTCCAACTCAATTTTCTGCTGCCTCTCTCCTATCAGTTCATAGACTAGGCAAAGCAAGAGTTTTTAATTATACACAAGTTTCAATTTATATAGGTTCTATTATAAATATTATCGATTTTCTATGTTCTCTTTGTCTTAGATTTATTCCCAGAAATTTCTCACATTATTTACACACATTTCCACGTATTGCTGCTCTCACATATTCTACAACTACTTCAATTCACTTTCTCAGGCAAATTCTGCTCAGCTCTTGGCTCTTTTATTTCAAGTTCAATGAAATCACTGTAAATTCGCATTGCACAAGACTTTAACTTGACATTATAACAAATCATTTTACAGCTCATTGAGTGCATGTTGTGTTTATCTACAAAGTATCTGCTGTGTTATCTACTAAGTAGTCAGGCGAGCAGATCGTGTTGCATTTGACGGCAAACATTTCTTTTGCCAGCTGCCACAACTTTTCATGCTTACGTTAAATTAAGCAAAAAAATAATAATTTTTTGTGACGCTTACAACAACAACAACAACAACGACAAAAATTGCTGATACATAATTCACATGGCAAAACAGCACGGAATGTTTTGCATAGATGCCCACTGGCTGCGTGCGGTGGGCGTGGCCGGCGCGTTGTATTCCTCGGCAGACGACAACAAAGTGGAAGCCATTAAATTTCATGCACACACAAAAAACAACAAAAATAATAATAATAGGAAAGAAAAGCAAAAGGGAGGCGAACGTAACGCAACATATCTGCCACGCCCACGCGCTTGCAGCAGCAAAATGAGTTTGCACTTTGTTATGCAAAAAACGAAGGCGCGCGAGAGGCGTGAGAGGCGTGAGAAGAAGTCGTGTTGCATAGCTACACCTGCAATGTTGCACCTTAAGGAATGTCTGCCAGCGAAATAAGAGAAATAAACAGCAGGAGCGGGAGGGGGCAGGCACATAAGCAGGGCGGCATAAGAAATGCTGCTGAGACAGCAGCAACAACAGCAGCAACAACAGCAACAGCGGCAGACGCAAACTTTGCATGTTTTTCATATTTATCCTGGCAGAAGATGCAGGAGCAGCAGAAGCAGCAGGAGCAGCAGAAGAGTCGGCGCATTCCAGACAGCGCGACGCAACGCTGTCCTATCATATCCAGCGGCGCTGCCATCCTCGAAATATATATATATACATCTGCATTGTCCTGTCCTGTGCCGTGTCCTGCAAAGGGGTTAAAGGATGCGTGTGTGCAAATTATTTAGAGGCCATAGTGTCAGAATGCCAGTTACCTGGCTACAGTCGCGTCTTGAAATATTTGAGCTGCTTTATTTATGGCACGCACACACACACACACACAAACACACACACACACACACACACACACAGTGTCAGGTGTCAGTGTCGGAAGTTATGAAAATACTTTGTAAACATTTCCTATTTCTATTAGCGCCCCAGCGTACTGAAATCCAACCTCTGCATTCGCTGCGCTAGCCCTACGTCCGCCTCCCCCTTCCACCCATCATTCCCCTCAAGCCGACAGCAATGCAATGTTGGCCTTCAAAAAACTATGCAACAATGTTTGCTCGAAAGAGCAAACGAGCAACTTTTGCAGCCATAAGTGTTTTCCACACACACACACACACATACACCCATAACCCGAAAAAGTATCTTGCGAATGCTTTGGCCCTAACATAAAAAAGTATCTTTTACCTTATCGACGCGCCCGTTGAACCCGCGGCTATACAGCAGGCCATAAATTATATTTTTTGGAACTCGCAAGTCTCAAAGTAAGGCAAAAACAAAAAACTTTCTGGCAGTTATTACCAAGTGTTTTGTCGTCGCAGTCTCTACGAGAGTCTCCCAAGTCAGTTGGACTCATCTCTCTCTCCCTCTCTCTCTCTCTGTCTTTCTCTCTTTCCAAGCTGCACAACATATCAGTAAACATTTTTGCGACTTTACAACGACTTTGAAGCGCACCTGAAACGAAAGTTTTTGCCACGTCTCCTGCTAGCAACTGCCCCTGTCCCTGATCCTGCTCCTGCTCCTGCTCGCTGGCAACTGCAGGCCAAGTTTGGCTGCTCTTTTTCAATGCACGATTCAGCTCTTTAATTATTTTATGATAAATGATGACATTCGACTGGCTACATTGGCATTGTCTGCACACACTTCATTAGCACCTGGCTGGGAGTGGCGCCCGGCCATCCCCAAGCATCCGCAAGCACACTGACAAGCCGAACATGAAAATATTAGTACATGTCCCAAGCAAACAGCTGACAATGACAAGGCAACCCGAATGGAAGGAAAACAATGGCCAGCCTAGGTTTTTGTATAGCCCCTCCACACTCTGAGTGCCGCAGAGTCTCTGTCTTTAGCTCTAACTGCTTAAGAGCGCTTTAAACTGGCAACAGGCTCAACGACGAGCGTCTTGGCCAAACAAAGGATCTGTCGCTGTCGTCTGCTCCTGTCGCCTGTCGCTTGTCGCTTGTCGCCTGGCTGAGTACAACTTGGACGCTGTCCTTCTGCGTGCCGATGATTGATGATGGCATATGACACTAATGGTGATTGTTGCTATTTTATCACACACACACACACACATGCTCACTCCTTCACACACACACATCGAGAGTGCAACACCTGAGCTGAGGGCAGCGCATACATTTTTAATAAATATTTTGTTGCGCCTTTCGAGCTGAGTTCGGTTCGCTTCGGCTCGGCGTTGCTCGGTTTAATTTTACATTTTAATAGGGTTTTACGAGCGCGCCTAAAACTATGCAACATGATTTATGATGTGCCACGACATAACCCCGAGCAATTACTCAAATTTCATATTTTTCCGCTGCTTATTTAGCAAGTGCCCAAATCAACCAAAGCAAGAGGAGCTGGGCTCTGGCTCTGGCCAGATTAAATATTAGCTAGGTGCGTCCTTTTGGTTTTTTTTTTTAGCCACTTGATTAATGTATAACAAAAGAGCGCCAAATCCGAACTCTCTAATCAGAAAAAATGATATCAGCTCATAGCAATGAAATATGCCGGGGCTAGCTTAGCGCTAGAGCCCAGTTATTATGTTATATTTCTCTATCAATCTTCTGTGCTTAGCGCGCGCCGGTAGTACTTGATAAATGTGGCAGTTGGCTGGGCTTAAAGCCGCCGGCCGTTAGCCATTTAAATGCTAAAAACTCGCAGTTAAATGCATTTTTAATAGCCCATAGAAAGTGCAGCGAATTGCATTTGATTGCAGCGCATTAAAGTCATTGTTAATTAACTTATAGTGGAGCGTTGTTGCCAATTGGCTGAGCACACACACACACACACACACACACACACACACAAATATATTGCAAATTATAGATATGCATTAGCAATTGAAAAGCAACAACAACAACAACAATTGAGTTTAATGTAGTTTGGCATTTATTTATGCATTTTCATTAAAACAAATAAACGAGAAATTATAATAATAATGGAAAATCATTTTCAACAGCAATGCAAATGCAATGCTATATGTATATATGTATATATGTATGTACACATTTATGATATGAAATTGATGAGCAGCTCATTTAATCATTGTGAAATGTATTCAATTTCTTGCAATATTTTTTCCCCCCATTTTATATATAATTGGCATTGGCAGAGAACGGAAGCCCATTTTATAATCTATGCTGTGCGTATGTATTATATATATGTGTGTCTATATATACTACGCCAGTTTTTAGTTAATAATTTTTGTATTTGGCCACTCTCTCTCTCTCTCCCTCATTCGCTCCTTTTCGTTTGCTTGCGGCCACTGCATTTCAATTAAAAATCAAAAATAATTAGCTATTTGTTTAATTACATGAAAATCATTTGCACATAAGTATTTATGCGAAATGAGAGTGCCATATACATAGTATAGCATTTATGGTATACGCTGTCCTTTGATGCCTCTCATGTGTGTTCATAGAATGAATGAAGCTTATTGATTTTTATAGACTGCCCTGACTCATTATACATATAAGAATATATTGAGATTCACTAGAGAAAACTCATTCAGAACTCTAATCTATCTAGTTTATCTACGCATTGCGACTTTCATAAATTTATATTATTTGAACTAGGAAAGAGTATTCGAGCATTCGCTTACGCCTCACTGCGAAGCTCTTAGTTGTTCATATTGCATTTGCATTATTTATTTACATTTGAAACATGTGTCAACATGTGCGCTGGCCAAATAAATATAGATAAAATATATATACATTTATTGAAAATGACATAAATATATATAGCATAATTCACAGATAAATAGGATACGCTGCTGCACAGGCCTCATAAATGCATATTTAATTACAAAATTAATTAACATGAAATATAAGCAACAAGCGCTATAAAGAAAAACACACGAAATTAAATTAAATTAAATAATTATAAAAATGTGTGAAGCGTAGCACAGAAAAAACTAATAAAACAAAAAGGAATTTATATAAATTTTTTATTAATATTTTCTTGTTAATAATTGATGATTAATATAAATTGAAAGTATTCAAATGAGGTATGTAATTTATTTAATATGTATATGCTTAGCTAAACTCTAAATACTCTCGCTCAGCTCTTACCGAGAGCCTCTTGCAACCAATTAGTCCAATAAACTGGGTCTTTATTACATTTGAGGTCTGTCAATGCCTTGTGTTCCCTGTGCCAAATGTGCTTCAATCAATTTTAATTTAATTAATGCTCTTCAACAACCCCCCTCCCGCAACTCTTCATTTTCTCTAACAGCAGCTCAACAAACAAATAACACACACACACACACACTCATACACACACACACCTATAATCAAATGCTTCAGTGTCGAAAGTTTTTCCAGTAATTTGTGCCGCAGCACGCACTTAAACCGAAATGAGTTAATATTTGGACTGGCATGTAAGTTGATGCCACACCCCCCGCCCCGTTCCGCCCCGCGTCGCACTCCTTTCCAGCGCCCATTCAACCAAGTTGTATGCCCCGGGCAAATATCACTTACTTATGTTTAGTTGTTGCTAATAACTTTTGCAGGCCGAGAGCTGTGGCGCCTGCTGTTAATGACACAACCGCAAACAAAGTGCACACACACACACACACACACACACACATCATTACATATATATAGGGAAGACAGATCGGGAAGGGGTTGGCAGGAGCTGCTGAGGCTTGTTGTGTAATGGCAAAGCTCATTAGCTTAGCACGCAAACAAGTTTTAAAGCATGCATTTAGGCGCGCTGCGGTTTGACAGGCACTGGGCTACACATGCACACACACTCACACACATACTGCCTGCAGCCTCCAGCGTGCGTGTGTGTGTCTGTGTGTTGACAGAACAATTAAAAGCATTTAAAATAAAGCATTGCCTAGCAATAGACGCGCTGCCAGCCACATGCGTTCTGCGGCCTCAGCGAATGCATAAATTGTGTGTGTGTGTGTGTGTGTGTGTGTGTACGTACATGTCCCACTAATTACCATGTCTTTAGCTTTGCCATGGCTAATGTCATTGGCACTCGCAGTTGGCGACATTGTACATAGTTGTTGTTGGGGCCTTTTAAGTGGGGTCTCATCACTGACTGATGGAGCTTATGAAGGGGCAAAGCTGTTGACAAGTGAATGTGTATATATATTTATATGCATTAAAGTAGACCTATTGTCATTTAGAAATGTTTTAAATGGAGTATTTTAGTAATTATGGAACCTTTAAGCTATATTAGATGAGCAGCTGAAGCACAAATAAATCTGATATAAAATATTATAAAATAATATCCAAAAAATGTTCTAAAAATATAAAAAATATTTGAATCTATAATATATGCATGTATAAGACTTTATGTAAGACTTTACCACATTTAAAAAATATTTCTCTATATATCTCTTAGGCCATTCTCTCAGTGTATTCAATATTCGACTTGGCTCTTCCAACTCCTGCCGGCTTGTTATGGCTTATGCCAAAACCAAATGTTATGCTGCCTTAATTATGGCCTATTCTCCTGTCTGCCAGCTGCCTCACTCTCTACTCCCTCTCTCTCTCTCTCTCTCTCTCTCTATCTCTATTGAAACTTTGACGCCGCGAGGCGTTGTGGCATTTGCCAGCTAAACTAGTTGAATGCATTAAACTTGAATGTTGCGCGCTGACAAACAACAAATTTTACTTCAAACAAAAGACAAATTGCTACAGGGGGCAAAAGCAAGCTGGATTTTTATTCGTTGCTTATCAGACGCCGACGATCCAACGTCTGGGCCAAGGTGCACTTAGCCGAACGTCAAGTAGCCGTGTTTGCCCAAGCAGCCGGCCAAGGAAAAAGTTCGAGCTGTTGAATTTAGCTGACTGACTGCTAAATTGCAAACACATGCTGCTCTGCACACACACAGACACACACACAGACACACAAAGGGACTCTGGACAATGCCGGCGACAATGGCCAAGTTAAATCAGGCGTGAAATCAAGCAGGTGTTTCAATTTTTACCAAATTGACTTGACTTTCAGTCTACCTCGCTGGCAAACAGACTTTTGCCACTGACAGTTGATAAATTGTGTTTGTTGTTGTTGCTGCTGTTGCTGTTGTTGTCTCTTTGTTCGGCGAATGGCTGAGATCGTTGTCAGGTCGTCTCATTAAAATGTTTATTATGCATTGCATTTCTGATTATAAAACCGAATTAAAACCTATTTATGCAACGCCTCGCACATGCGACTATGATAAAATATAATAATAATAATCATCATCATCATCATCATGATTATTATTATTTTTGTTATTGCTATCATTTTTCACATTTACTCTCTGACAAGAGGCAAGACGTCAGCTCAATGTAAAAATGTTCTACAGTGAAATTAATTATATACAAAATGTGCTATACATACATACATATATAGTCTATACATATATGTATATATAATTTGCATAATAATAACAATAATCTGTACACGCATTGATTTCGATGTTCAATGCATAAGTAATTATTATATAATTATTTTTAAAGAATTAATGCCGCTTACACTGCTACAGTAAACTCTGTGCATGAAAGAATTTAATAACAAAAGGCTTAAAGAGTTTAGGAAAAAAAAATAGTATTTAGCATATAAACTAAATTTGATTTATGCAAAGAAACATTTTCTAAAACTATTTGAAGAATTTTTAATTTTGCAAATATAAATTATTAATTTAACATTTAATTTGCTTTATATGTACATTTTGTATATTAAATTTCCAATAAATATATATATATATATATATATGTATACATGTCTATTTAAAAACCCAATTAAAAGCAATGCGATTTAAGTTGAATATATTAAATTGAACAGCACTGTATGCCCTGCACATACGCCTATTTGTACCTCTCTCTCCCTCCATATATATGTATGTACATATGTATTATTCGCCTTTTTTTGTTATTATATGTCAAGCATAAATTGGCATTTCAACTGGATTTGCATGTTAATTAAAATGCTGCACGCACGGACAGCTGAAAACAAATGCAGAGACAAGAGCATTAAAGCATATAGTGGTATGCAGCATGCATATATATATATATACATGTATATCTGTCTATATATGGCTAGAGTATGCTCGTAATGCAGTCTGGTACTACAACGCTTAACAGCTGACCGAACATTGTAAGCCTTTTGTGGCGCCCTCGCCGCTGGCCGCTGTCCGCTGGCCGCTTTTGACTCTTGGCCAGATCGATGTCAGCCCAAGGCCCGAGCACTTCACTGCTCAATGGGCGCATTTCATTTGGAACTCTATTTACTTAAGTGTTCGCCGAGCAGCATCAAAATGGAGACGAAGCTCGGTTCGTGCAACAACAATCAACTTGATGGCTTGTGGCAGCATAGAGCTGAGGTCTGAGGGCTGAGGGCAGATGCTCGAACTCTATGCGACCCGAACAACGACCTACACTTGACTTAACCAGCATTGTCGATTGCATTGTGGGCGGTGCACGCCCACAAACAAAAAGAAGAAAACGAGAACGAGAGAGAGAGTGAGAGAGAGAGAGAGGGAGCTAAGAAACAGAAAAAGTGCATGGAGCAACGTCAACGCCTACGCTTTTTGGGCGGGCACAGGCGAGACTTTAATGATGATTTCCTTGGCGCTTAAGTCGTTTAAACTGCGACCCGATGACGTCCTTCTACAACTCAACGAGCGCCTTTTTTGTGTCTGACTAGGCGAGGCGGGCGTGTAGCGTGCTTTTTTATTGCTGCCTCGACTGGCTCGACTGGCTGAGTGACTGCGTCTGCTGCTGCTGCTGCTCCTGCTGCTCCTGCTGCCACTGCTTTCATGTGCATTATGAAGCACTCGCCATCTCCTGCTGCTGCTGCTGCTGCTGCTCCTTCGCTCTCTTGAGCTGCTTTAAGCACTTGACTTTGCCTAGAGTGCAGCCCATGGAAACACAGCACACACACACACACACACACAGCTAGATAGCTTCAGCCACCACTCAGCCTCGGCTCAGCCTTTCTACGATGTTGGCTTAAAGATTTTTCGCAGCTGATGGAATTATGACAAGTGCCAGGAACGAGTGCAGCCGTGCCACAGTCGTAAAGTTCAATATTTTTATAGCGCACTCTGCAGCGTCTGCTGCACAAAATAATAATGCCTAAAAGCAGCTATATCCAGTCAACTTATATATACTATATATGTATATATTTATATGTCTACCTGCCCTGCCTTATAATTAATTGCATTTTTATAGAGCATTCGGTATGCTGAAAACCCAAATATATTTGCAGATATTCACATTAAATATTTCGTCTGGCATTTAAGCATTCCATAAATTCTCGCCAACATTTTTGCATCAAATCTAATTCCGATTTACAGAGAACAGAAAAGACAAAAAAAAATCAAATAGAGGATTTTATCAACTGCGCAATAAAATTTGTTGCATTTGTTTAATTTATTTGCCGGTTGGTGAAATGTTATATAATTTATTATAAGCAGCAGCCGCCAGGGCGTACTGTCAGCGCCACGCCACCCCACGCTGCCCCAGCCGCTCTCCAGCGCTTTTAATTGACATATTTAAAATATTAAATTGCATCCGTGTGCAGAAATTGGTTTGCCCGTTAGCTATTTGCTATGCTATAAGGATTTTTTTGAATATACATATATATATGTAGCTGCGATGTTTTGCATGCAATTATTAATTTTTAATCAAGTAAATAACTGTGCACACACACACAGAGAGAGAGAGAGAGAGAGAGAGCTATAGACGTGTGGACAGCAACTCTAACCGCAATGTGCGTGATTTCCGCTTTTCGCTGCACAAAGCCAAAAAAACAATAGAAAAAAAATGTAACTGACAGCAGGCAATTGAAAGCTGATGGCTCAAGCCGACAGGGAATATCTCTCTCTCTCTCTCTCTCTCTCTCTCTCTCTCTCTCTCTCTGTCTCTTTCTCTCTCTATCTCCTTATCTGTGTCGTTCTATATTAATCAAAACTGGTTTGATTCAAACTGCTCGCGATCTGCTCTTTCTCTTCCTTTCTCTTCCTTCCTCTTGCCTCTACACATTGATAGATCTCTAATATAAATATTGTATCTATACGAATCGCTTATATACCCTTTAAAATACATTTTTGACTATAGAGATATCCCTAACAGAATTTTATTGTGTCTATTTTCATCTATAAAAACCACTCGAATACTCTTGCCTCGAGCCAGCTTTTGGCTGAAATTAATAACAATATATTAAATAACAATTGTCGCCGCTGGGCATTTGGGTGTTATTAATTAAATGTCGCTTAAACACGCGCTTAGCATATATACCATACTATACATACATATATATTCAGCTAATTTTTTTTTTTTTTGCACAACTCAAAATTTATTATCAGTGACAGAGCAGACAGACAGCAGCAGGATTTCGAGCACAGGACTCGTTGACAAAAATTAATAATAAACTAAAAACCGCAGGATATTTACACTGCACTCGATTGTTGCCTGTCGCTCTCTCCCCCTCTCCCCTCTCTCTCTCTATGTGCGTATGTGCTTGACATTTCTGGCTTTTGGGCGTATTGTAAATTAGTTTGTCTCTCTAATAATTTTTTTCAGCTGCTTTTTTTTTTTTTTTTAGCTGCTGTGCAGCCAAATTAGTTGGCTGTTTATCGCAGACGCGAGTTGTTGTTTGTTCAAGCGGAAAATGCGCTGATTTGTGTTGCATAATTTGGTGGGCGCACGTTTGTTTATTTAGCTGTTTTTCGTTGATGGCCCCAAAGGTAAACAGACTCACAAACACACACACAAACACACACACTCTCACATCATCATCATCATCATTAAAACGCTTTGATTTGTTATGGAAGACTCGTGTCTGGCCGCAGGCAAGCAATAAATATATTTTGCTTTAAAAATTTAATATGGAAACTCTGATTGATACCGAAATGATTATCTATGCTTTTGCAGCCGCTTGACCAAAAGGGATAGAAAAGTGTGACAGATCTGCTGAATTATGCAAGTGGGCCTCAAATTCCTTTTTCGCTTAGGCTAAGAGCATACTTTAAAATGCAAAATGCCGAAATGCTTAAAGCTCTGGCTTGCAAATTAGGATATGCTTCATTGACTGCCAAAAGGTACATAACGTACGTGTGAATGCGTGTGTGTGTGTGTGTGTGTGTTGGTCTCCTCTCACTTGGCTTTACCCCTTACTTCATTCACTCTCTCCCTCGTTCTCTCTTTCTGTTGAAGCATTCCCTGCCATCTAAATGCTTGCTTTGTCATTCGTTCCGAGTCATTTCATTTTCACTTTGTTGTTGCCTCAGCTACCAGCTACCCATGCAATGCCATTTGCTCCTGCTGCTGCTCCTGCTGCTGCTACTCCATAGTTCCAGCTCACTAGTTACCCATGGCTCTGCCTTAAAATGACAAACAACATTTGGCAGCTCCCTCGCCCAGCTGCTTGAAAGCGAAAAATGCTTTGCAGCAGCCGAGAAGGCAGAGGCAGAGGCAGCGGCAGAGGCAGTGGCAGAGGCCAAGAGCAGCTCGAGGGGCACGGCTGCGCGTACATGCCATTGCACAATCATTGGATTCCGAAACATTTCTAGAATATTTAATAAGAAAACTGAAAATCGTTGAAATGCCAGCAACACTCATAATATCAGGACCCTATGCCCACGTCCACCCGTCGGCTCCTTAAACCAGTTCTGCTTGGCTTGAAGCTGGCAGTGCCTAGGCAAGAGTCTAGCTCGTTTATCTGTGTGTTTGTCTGTCTGGGTGTTTATGAGTGTGTGTGTGTGTGTGTGTGTGTGCGTGCCGTGTCACCGCCCCCGCAATTGGTGCCAATGCATTTTCTTGATAAAAGGCTAAGGTCAAAGACAATATTGAAATGCCAATTGAACTTTTTGCTATTATTAAAATTTTACTGCCAGAGCTCAGGGTACTCGGGGCTTGCCGCCCAAATAGAATTTTGTAAATGTTTAGCACATTTAAAAGTGGCTTAAAAGGGACTTGGCCAATTGATTTTGCAGAACACATTAGAGAGAACAAGAGCTAGAACCCAAGACTTTAAGCACATTAAAGCTGAATACGATACATGTTTTCCTTAGAAAGGAGTCAGAGTCTCTATATGTATATAAATCCCAACTAGAGTTGGGAATCTTATATGTTGAAGCATAAATCAATATGGCTAACCCTTTTAGCCAATTTATTTTATCTGAGCATCAACACGCATTATACAGTTTAACCCTTTAACCCTGTCCAGACAACCCTTAATCATAAAAAGAAAATATATATCCACTTACTCATATCACTTCTCTTCTTCTTCTTTATCGTTGCAGGTATGTACCAACAACAACAAATTTGCATAACATAATGCAAAAAAAAAAAGAAAAGAAAAGAAAAGGAAAACCAGTAAGAACGAACCCTTTCGAGGGGCATCCTTTATGCAAGTGCAGTGTCGCAGACAAATCCTTGGCAATCCTTGCAATCTATGCACTAGACACTGAAAAATTTGTATAGCTTATTATTAATAAGTTCGGGGTGGCGGAGATCAAGTAGCTAAATCTTGAGAACCATTTAAGCAGCATGTCAGAAACAAAACACGAGCGAAAGGATGGTCGACATTGACAGTGATTACAAGCTGAAAGTATGAAAAACAGCAAAAACTACTTAAGCACAAGAAATAACAAAAGACGACCGGCCGGACCGGCCATAGACAGTAGACAAATTTTTTGCATAAACAGAGACGACAAAGCCAACTAAGGGACTGCACTTAGAACAAGAGCCACTGCACAGCAGCAGCAGCAGGAGCAGGGGCAGCCAAGTCCAAGACGAAGTATCGAAGCCAAGCGAAAGTCATCGAAGCTCAGATGCCCAAAGAATTTTCTCCATTTCGATTTTTTGTTCGCCTTTCTTTCTCTTTTCACTGATGTGAGATGCGAATTTTTCAATAAGTGCGTCGGGACGCAGGACCCGGGCCATAAGTATAATAATTTTCGGGTGCGAGGGACATGGAGATGTGGGGATGTGGGGCGACGCGACGTCGTTTAAAATATGCCGGATTGCTGGATCCTGGCCAGCGTCAGGAAGCATACAAGTAGAACGGCTCAAAATGCAAAGTAGACGACATCCGCTTTGAGATTGGATGACGTTTCGTCCTAGCCATCGTCAAGTATTAAAAGCAAATAAGTAATAAAAATAATAATGGAGCATTTTTACCATTCCTGCTGCTCCCCCAAAGAAGAGAAAAAAAAAACAGAGAAAAGGAGAAAAAAAGGATAAGCATCTTAGCGCAATTTCTTGCTGCCTTCTCAATATAACAAAAGGTCCTTGCGTCGGGCCAAATGTGCCGAAAATGAAGAAGGGGCTGAAGCAGCAGCAGGGGCGCCGGCAAAGGGGGGCACGTACACAGCTCAGCTGCTGGACCTGGTCGACTACGGGCCATGCTGCTGTTTTGTCCTTTATTTCCATTTATTTCTCCATTTCGTTTTTTTTTTTTTCATCTTTTTTTGTGCTTTGCCTTTTGCCGCTCTCATATTTCTGGCCGCGTCCCTAAAGGACAACAACATAAATGCAGGAAATTTGAATGGACGAGCGCAGTGAATGAAATTTGCAAATATTTTTCAAAAATTGAACTTCTCTGGCAAATTTTTTGCGTCCGCAGGACATGGGAGCAGGAGGCGGGCAACGGGAGGCGTGCCGGCTGGCGGTTTATGAAAATAAGTGAAGAAAATTGATTTGAAGTACTTTGAAGTGCAAAAACGCATAGCGCCGAATCAGTGAAGAATGCTTTGGCATATTATTTCGTTTTGACGAACAGTTTCTTTCTCCCTCTTTCTCTCTCTGTCTCTATCTGCTGTCACTCTGTATCCATCTCTGTCTACTTTTCAGTTAGTTTCTCAACTTTTGTTATGATAAGCAAGTCAAGCAGAATGGCCAAGAAGTAGAAGAAATTGAAGGAAAAAAAAAACCAACTAAAGACAAATACGAATGCAGATCCACGCAGCTTTAAGTAAAGTTGCAAACTGCACGAAAAAAAACTTATTTAAATAATGAAAAGGAGTTAAGTATCTGCCAGAGAGCACAATCAGAATTACACTTATATTTTGGAGCTCATCTCTCGGCTTCAATCTGTTTCGATCCGCCACAGCTTTATATTCGCTTTGAAATCGATTTCTGGGCTTTGCTCACGGCTTAAGGCAAAGCCAAATTGAAGCACTTTCTCTCAACTTCTGCAGTCAGCTTGAGCCGCTATCAGACAACAAAGGAACATGTGACTGTATAAATTGCCTAGAAAACTAGTTGCTACCGCCCGCCGTCTATCATTTCCGCTAGCAATTTGTGTGCTGGAAACTTGGACTGCGCCGAGAAAAATTGTCAAAATATAAACCGCCGAACCGTCTAAGGAGTCTAAGGAGTCTAAGGAGTCTGGCAGGTAACCAAGCGCGCGCTCCACTTGACGATGCTCGTTTATCAAGCAGCCGAGCCAGCAGAGCAGGAGGAGAGCAGGAGGAGGAGACGCGGCGTCGGGTAGAGTCGAGTAAAATGTTTCACGCCAGCGCCTAGAAGTATGCAATGCGCCTGCCAGACACTCGTTTTGGCCAAATATATTCATTGCCAGATTTGTTGCCAATGGGCGGAGCTCGTTCTCCTTCTCCTTCTCCTTCTCTTTCGGTTTTCCTTTGCTTTTTTTGCATATGCTGCTGCCTGCTGCTGCCACTGGAGACTGTCAGACTTATGCTTGAATTGCAAATAGTTAAAAAAGAGTTTGCCATGATTTTGATGTTACTTTTCGGTTGCATTTCTTTCAGCCACAGCAATTGGCAAGGCATGCCAAAGCGATTTGTGCTTACTGCATTTGGGCGTAGCACAGATTTCGCATGATTAAATTAAGGCATATACCTCTATCTCACTCTCTCTCTCTCTCTCTCTCTCTCTCTCTCTCTCTCTCTGAGTCGAGCTCTGTCTCTATCATTTTTTTTAGCACGGCTTAAACTGGGCATTAAATGAAATGTTATATAACAATCAGAAATCAACGCACATAAAAATATATATGTCTCTCTTTCTATATATATATGTATGTGTGTGTGTGTGTGTATGTATTCAAGCATTTGCGGCCATTTGCTGTTGGCAATTGCACACGCACACACACGCACACACAAGCACACACATTAGTGTGCAATTTGGCCAAATGTCGCCAACGTGGCAGCCTGTTCCCGTTTCATTCTGGCCAAACCCCACTCCGCGCACCGCCCTCCACCCTTTTCGCATTGCCTGTCGCACTGCTGCCGGTTCGCCCCGAAAAACTTTCACAATATTTCCGCAAAACAAATTGCGCGTAAAAATGGCAATGCAATTTTTGGTCGTTTGTTGCGGCGGCCGTTGCCAAATGGACGCCATGTTGCATCCACATATGTTTCAGCTGACCCTTACACTCCCTCTCACTCTCTACTGCTCTCTCTCTCTCTCTCTCTCTCTCTCTCTCGCACTCTGTGTGTGCGTGCCTGTCGCATGTTTCTGTAATGTTTGCCCAATTGAATTTAATAATATTTTCATTTGGATTTTAGTTTTTAGTTTTTAGTTTTTCCAGAGACTATTTTTGCGCAATTTTCAACAGACCAACTGCAACTGCAGCTGCAGCTGCAACAGCAACTGCAGCTGTGCCCTGTGCCTGACGTGTCCTTTGAAATGTTTTGCTGTTTGTGGCTGGCAATTGGCACGGCACTGGTCAGCACATGGCCAAACAGGGATAGGGATAGGGATGGGGACAGCCCAAAGAAGGCATTGGTTTAGTTATTGCAACTAATTGGATCTGCGAGCGCGTGTTGTTTAACCCATTCGATGTTGATTTTATGCTCTTTCATTAGACACGATTCGTTTGCTTAAAGAGCTGCACTAGAAGCTGGGCTAGTTGATATAATGACTACGTTTGCTGAGGCTTACCAGAGGAGGGAATTTTTAGTTGGTTTTCACTGCAGCAAATGTTTAGGGTTGAGTGAATTGCATTGACAATGTTGACTAGGCATGATTCGAGAAAAATATAGATATTATTCAGTCTCACTCAAGCCTCGATCTCGTAGCTGTGCAGTAGCTAGACCTAGATGCCTGGACAGGCTGTTTGGATGACAATCTAATCGCCCAGGGTATTTTTGTTGACCCACTCTTGAACTCTATTTACAATATTCGGCTTGAGGAAAGTTTAGAGGAGAGTTTAGTTGTAGTAAGATAAATCAGAGTCTCTTGCTTTGAGAAGTTGAACGAAAATCAATAAGCAGAAGACATAAACTTGTACTAAAGTGTCTGATTCTTCATGTCCCTCTACCCTTCTCTGTCTAACTCCCTCTCTCTCTTTGTTTCTCTTGCTTCCTCTATCTCTCTCTCCGCCTGTAACTTACCCAGCTATCAGAACATACCAACATATATACTTCATAAATTTTGCTTTTATTGTTATCTTATTTGAGTATCCTTAACAGTTCATAGCCTAACAGGACCTTCTCTATTAAGTTGTTTCATCAAAAACTGCTTTAATGCCAGCATAGTGCTGGGACGTGACTCGTAACCTGTTTAAAGAGTTGCGCTTTATGGGCGTGGCCTGGGCAGCTCTGTGCGAGGGCACTTACTGCTGTGCTTATCCGTAAAAACAACTATCGCATCAACAGCTCGTAAAACCAAAGCAGCAAATTAAACTGTGAGCTGTAAAAAGCCAACGAATTTGGAAGTTTGTGGGTAGCACTCTCCACTCTCCCTCTCACGACTGACCATACTGACCATAATGCGCACCCATAAATATAATATTTGATAATTTTATTAACAATTTGGACTGTAAATTGTTTACGACTGCGATTGCAGTGCTCTCGGCTTAAGTCTCGGCTGCGCCTTATCCTGGCAACCAACTGCAAATGAAATATTCATGCGGCACAGTCTCAGCAGAGATTCTTCCTCTCCCCTCTTCCTCTATCTCACTCAGAGTCGTAAATTAAATTTGGCCCTGGCAACATTCTGTTCAATCAAGCACAAAAAACGCTGCAGACAGACGGTCTAAAGGGCTGCCAGCCTGGCTTTGGCTATCCGGGCCATCCTTAGACTCGGTTTAGTTCAGTTTTTGTAGTATTTTTTGCCAGCTGTGAACTGTGTGAACGCACTTTGATTTTAAGTGCATTAGAGAGAGGCGTAGTCGAAATTGAATTTGTTGCAATCCTATGCTAAAATCAGTGGGCAGCAAAGAGAAAAAACTTTTTGCCAACATTAAATTTATGAAATTGTGCGCTTCCTCTCTTTAGCCTTGGCTGCCTGCCTGCCTGGCTGCCTGCTTGGCTCTGTGTGTCCTTATGCAGGACGAGAAGTGCTCGAAACTCAATCATGCTTGCATGTAATATCCTGCCAGTCCTTTGCTGCCGTGTTGAGCCAGCCATTTGCTTGAGTAAACTGTGCGGTCCTCACGACATTTATACCCACAACAACAACAACAACTACAGCAACAACAGGGGCAACAACAATGATAACAAAATGCCAAGTTCTTCGCAGTTGGAGCTCTGTGAACTATGCAAGACATGTGCAACAAGGCATGCGAAGGACAGATACGACAAAATGGGGCGTATTCAAGGCGTTATTTACGAATTGTCCTGTCCAAGTCAAGTCCCTCAGCTGCAACAACAACAACAGCAACAACAACAACTTGCATTAAAACTTTGCTGTCACATGCCAAGCATATCTCGCCCTCTCTCCCCCTCTCCCTCTCCCTCTCCCACTCGCTCTCTCTCTATAGCCTGTTGATTGCTTATTAGAAGTCTTTAACTAAACTTTAAGTATATCTATTTCCCTTATATACAATGTATTTAATGCATAAGTTTCTCCAACGGCTTTTCTTTAGAGCTTGCTGCGCCTGATTGTGTTTTAGGCCTGCTCTCGCATTCGCTTTAAGCCTTGGCCAAGAGCACTCTCAGCGACTAATTGAATTAAATGGCCGGGCTACGGCTGCGGCGGGCTGGGCGAAAAGCAAAGTAAATTAAATAAGTTTTTCATTTTGGCCAACGTTGGCAAGTTGCATTGTCAACGCCGTTGTTCGCCTCGCGCTTTTTGCTTGCCCGCATTTTACGCTTCGCCTGCGGCTCCATTTGGCTGCCTTTTGATGCCGACCCGGACACGGACGCGGACACGGACACGGACAGGGACAGGGGCAGGGGCAGGGACACGGGCGAGTACTCTGTCCCGGACTTGGACTACGGCCAAATGCAATGAGCCAAAAGTTGTTTAATGTATGCAACGCCTGTCTGTCTGACCGTCCGCATGTCCTGCTGTCCTGCTGTCCGCCTCTCCTCTCGATCCCTGCGGGCTGCGGTTAACAGCGCGTCGCAACTTTGGCCCCGAAAGTAAGTAACTTTTCGCATGGCTCGTACATTTTTTAATGCCGAGCATACTCTTAGGTAGCTTAGTGGCATTTTACACTAATTTGACTCGCAGCCAGAGTTCTTTATTATTTTTTGTCCACGCTCGCCCGCTCGATGGTGTGATTTATTTGCCGGAAAAGATTACTTACTCGGCTTGCGGTTGCTCTGAAGCGGTTTCCAGTGGACTGCCCACCCCCCGCCGCGCAATCAGTTGAAGATTTGTTTTGACTGAAGCTGAAGCTGCAGCTGACAGCAAAATTAAAATGTGGAAATGAATTTGTAATTAGTTTTACTCTGCTACTATTTTTTTTTTTTTTTGCCACTTTACAGCTGTCATTGAGAGTTTGAGGCTTTAAATAAGCAGAAATTAATTAGAAAAGTCCTTGGCCATGGGAGTAGGAAAAGAGATAATATATTTGAGAGATAATATTTATTTGCCTCTGCTAATAAATCAATATATATTGGTATTGATTGGTGTGACTTACTGGGAGTTTATAGTGCACAGGCTGTTAGCTATCCATATTTATAGAGCTGTCCTATATGACGAGTGGCCTTTCTTGCTTTACTTCTGTATTTCACTTGCTCTTTATTTATATCAACTCATAATGCATCACACTAAAGCTCTGTTTTCTGACAGGAGGCCTTCTTGCCATCTCAGTCGCTCTCAGCAATAGCTACATATATCTGTCTCAGTCTCGTAGAATGACAATTTGAGTATGCTTAGAGCGTGCTGCCAACCTGAGTAAAAATTTCAGCACTGCTGTTAGACAACACACTGTGACTATACGATATTTTTCGTGACACGACATACATGTATACAGTTTATGTAAATATATTAAAGATATTTATAAATGAAAAGCGACTCTAATGCATTTATCTACATTTATCTACATTCTCTTTATTTTATGCTCGCTTCTCGCATAAATCGCGAATTCTTCTACAATTTAACACCTTTAAATAACACCTGCTATTAGGCTTATATTTATATGTGCCAAATCCATTTGGCGTTCAAATTTATGCGCTTTTATGTTAAATAAATAAATGCATTTTCTTGCCGGCGCTTTAATTGATATATAAAAATGGCTGGCCATTAAACAAATGCGCGCCAGGCCAATTCATTTAGCAATTAAAACAAGCTGCGGCCGGCGGCTGCTTAAAAAAAGAAAAACAAATAGCAAAAAAAATTATAATAAAAATAAACTATTATATGCAAATCATGCACAGACTACCGTATATATATATATATGCATATATATAGTTATATATATAATTCATTTGTTAAAACCATTTGCCGCCCATTTATTTGCTAGTATTTCTTTTGCATTTATAAATTTTTTTTGCTATTTTTCTTCTTTTTTGTGTTATGTTCCCGTTGCAAATTGAGAGAGAAATATGTTGTCCTTTTAGGCGTTGACAAATCGACGCTCGCAGTTGTTGCACACACAAAAAGCGGCATCGAGGCGGGAATAATAATTTTTTGGCACGACTGCCATGTTAACATGTCCCCAGACACGTAAACGACTCCAGCGCCTGCTCCTGCTACTGCTCCTGCTCCTGCTACTGCTCCCGCTCCTGCTCCAGCTCTAGTGGCAGCTATAGCACACGCGTTGCAGTTTATTATGTGCATGTGCCCTGACTCTCTGCGCTCGGGGCTGGAGCTCAACGCTTGCGGCTTGTAGCCACCATTAGTGAACACGGCAACGGCAACGGCAACGGCAACACGACTGCCAGTCCGGGTAACTGTGATTACGGCCATGTCTGAAGAGAGCCCCAAACAGCCAACAGGTTTATCATGTGCACTTGCTGAACCTCTGGCCCCTGGCGCCACTCCCTGTCCGCTTCCCCACCGCCCATCCAGCGTGTAGAGCTCGTGTCTGGATCCGGGTTTGGTTGCATTTGCATTTAAATATAAATACGTGCAGAGCTTTTGGGGGTCGGCTGGCAGACAAATTACTTTTTAAATGCACTGTAAGCCTTCAATTGTAATTGGGCAACGACGCGTCGTTGGCTGCCTGGCTGCGATTGGCCTGCTGCGGTTTGAAACTTTGCCAAAGAGGCGAGCAAAAACTTTTGAGCGACGCGCATTAAAAAACAATAAGGCGAACCAGAAAAAATATATATATGTACATATATATGTATAAGTGTGTATATAGATTGCCAAGTGCCAAAATGGTAAAGCCTGCGCTTGCCTCCTAAGCGATTGGCAGAGAGTGAGGCAGAGAGGCAGGAGTAGGGGGGCAGGCGCAAGCTAATGGCGTCACGTTTGCAGGACCCTGCCGCAGAAGCAAGTGGCATGCAACATGCGATTGCTGCCAAAAGTGCCGCCTGGCACAAGTCCAAGCCTGCCGTTAGTATAGTTTGGCTTGTTAGTTGCCAGACGGCAAACGGCAAATGCGGCAAATGCGGCATGCGGCATGCGGCATGTGGCAGCCTGTTGCACACAGAGTCAGAGTCGGAGTCAGAGTCGGAGCTAGTCAGAGGCGTGCTGCCTGCCTTCAGCGTCGTGTTGAATTTTTCATTTCATTTGGCGCAGCAATTCACTTGAATGGGAATATCGTGTCGTCGTCTTCAGGAAGCGGAAGTGCCAGCCAAACAACTGCACACATAGCATATAATAAACGTTCATATTCGACTCGACTGACTTACGACCACAGGCAGACATCATTTCACGAAGTCCTGCCTTTTTTAGAGGCCCCCAATACAGAGTGAGGGAGAGAAAGAGAGAGAGAGGGAGAGAGCAAGACAAGACTTGCGGTTCGGGATTATATGGCTATCAAATTGACGTTAATGAATTAATTTATGAGCTCTTGCGGCTCTAACCGAGCCTGTTGCACTATTTGAGGAGCGGCGCTAATTAGCGAGGCAGCTAGATAGAGGTATAGGAGCGTAATTGGAAATGGCAGGGATTAGCTGAGCAGGAGCAGGCTGATGAAGTATTTGGAGTTGTTCATGGAACGAAATGGAAAAAGAGTTTTGATGAGGAGATTCTTAAAGGAAGAGAGTTGTATATAAAGGTATGATATGATAGGACACGAATGAAATGAAAAGAGGACAGCAAAGGAAATCATTGAAATCAATTAAATTGAGTAAACTGTGAAGGTGCATACAATGGATTGATGCTTGTTGGTTGATAGTAATTTATAGTAAACATGATTTAATATAAACTTAATCAGCACATAGTTTAGCTAACTAAATGATATTATATGATATAGTATAAGAAAATTGAAAATAATCTACCTATGCAGTAATACAGATAAAGTATAGAGTTAATATACTACCTAGTGCTACCTAGTAAATGTGTATATGTGAAAAAGATATATGATAAGCATGTAATTTAGCAACCATAGATAGGAGCTCGTTATGCTCGAACTCGTTACTCCCAACTGCATTGCGCTGCAGACTTCCACTTCAGCGCTTGCTGCTCTGCAATTTGTCCACTGCAATTTTCGTGAAACATGTCGAAAGATTTACACGAGCAACACGACAGCTACAACAGCAACAGCAGCAGCAGCAGCAGGAGTCGACATTGTCGCGCGATTGGGGCACGTAACGTTGGCTGGCACTAAAACGCCTAATGACGTTTACACGGCCAACATAATTACAGTAATAATGTGGCTGACTCTCGACACTGGTGATGACATTAGTGAGGTGTCAGGCGACAATTTAACGAGACGCGCTGCATATGCGCGAAAAGGATTCGTCTTTTGTGTGCCACATGCAACACAGTCGACAGCAACAGCAACAGCAACGACAACAGCAACTGCTACAAAGCACATTCGTCACGAAATGAGGCAACAACTGTGCAGCGCGGCAGCTCGTGCGTGCGTGTGTGCTGGCCACCATTTTGTATGCTTTTAAATTAGCCAATGTGTGAAAGTGTCATGTTTCGAAATATGAAATTAACAGGGCAGCCGGGCGGCGAAGCGAGGCGACGGCCAGGACAAGCGGCAGACGCTGGTGTGCGTCAGTGTGTGGCATGCTGTTGATATGCTATAATTTGTTGGCGAAAATTGAAAGGAAGTGCACTTCAATAATTATGTGTTGTTCCTCTCGCTGTTTTTGGTGCTGCTGCTGTTGCTGCTGCTGCTGCTGTTGCTGTTGGTGCTGCTGCTGCTGTTGCTGTTTGGCATTTCATTTAAAATTTCATGAGCAGCAGCAGTAGCAAATGAGCTAAAGTTGATTGCTTAAAGATTTTGTTGGCCATAATTGATGCTTAAAATATTTTAAAATTTAATTCAATTATTAATTAAAGTACTTAAGCAACTCTCTAGCTCTTTTAATATGCTCTAACATTTAGTATATATTTTCTGTAATTTATATAATCTGGCAACTCGATCTGCCATTTACTGTTCGTCTTCACCTTACACCTCGGCTGCAGCATTTGCAGCTTAAAGCTGCTGGCGTTCATCTGAGCCGCATTTGTATGTTTACTAGGATTCATAGACACTGATACACATAATTATGTAATATCCAATGTTCATTGTTGGCTCATTAAAATACATTACAAAGATGCTCGGCAGAGTGCTGGCCGCCTGGTGCCTGGTGCCAGGAGTTTCAGATGGCCGGCAGGTTGGCCTTGCGGTTGCTTTGCTCCCTGGATATTTAGCTTGGCCTTTGCATAAACTTGAGTTTCATATTTCATTAATTAAAATTGTGTTTGCCGGGGCTGCTAACTATGTACATGAAGCACCTGTTTAGCTAAAGTCTCATTAACACAGAGACGCACACACACACGCACGCACACACTCGCAGGCTGGACAGCTGAAATTATGCAATATAATATCATTGTTACATTGATTAATGATTTGCAAAATCATAAAAGCTACCCACTCCCAAGCTTCGGCTCGGCTTGGCTCGGCCAGCCTCCCTGTTTCGGGTATTGTATTACAAAAACAGTCAACTCATCTGCAAAACGTCTTAATTATAACAAAACAAAATGCCAAGGCGTATGAAATGTTGTCGCTTCAATTGTCATACGACGGCAGCTCGGAGCGGTGTGGGAGTCGAGGCAGAAGTGCGAAATGTGAAGCGTCCATTATTATGCTAATTAATTGACATCAAAGAAAGCAACAAAGCGAGGCAGACAGAGATAGAGAAACCAAGACAGAGTGAGAGAGAAGGGGGGGAGGGAGGTAGGTAGACAGCATCTTTGTTGCTCAATGTTACAAAATCAATGACAGCCGACAATAGATAACATCGTGATTCAATGTACTTGACTGTGGATAGGGCGCGAGGCACAGACAGCCGTATATATAAATTCATATATATGCATATACATATATATATATATATATAGGAGTAGCCAGGTAGGAGGTACTTATATTATATATATATTATAAAGAGGGCGCAGCTTGTAAGCCGATTTCAATGGAAATGCAAATTGAAGTGCGTTGCCAATTATTTTGTTATTTACGAGTATTTTTGCTTTTTATCATCATTGTTGCTGTTGCTGTGGATCACAAAGGCATATAAAATGTAATATGATAATAATGAGCAGTCCGCTTCGCATAACAAAAGCCAAGCGCCAAAGTGCACAGACGGCGGCGGATGGGCGGGCGGTCGACTGAGACGAGGTGTGGCGGGGAACGGCGCCGTCACACAGGTAAAAATAGGGCAACGTTGCCAGCGCTGTCGAGTGACAAGGCACAAAATAATGGCCTGTAATAGGATTTGCCATTGAATGGTGCCAGGCTACGGAACCGGGAAGCCGGGGAGCCGGGAAGCCGGGGAACTGGGAATCGGGAAACGTGAAACGTAAAACGAGAAATGAGAAACGGAAGAGCCGCCAATAAATATGCAATGCCACTCAGTGAGCTCACGATGTGAATCCAATTATTTCCTTTGCAGGGTGCATCCTCCAGCCTGGTTGTCAAATACGCCGACACGGAGAAGGAGCGACAAATAAGACGCATGCAGCAAATGGCCGGTCATATGAACCTATTGAATCCGTTTGTCTTTAATCAATTTGGACCGTACGGCGCCTACGCGCAGGTAAGTAGCCCACACACGGCCTCACGGCCTCACGGCCCCACAGTCACTTCAGTCAGCTTGATTGCAATCCTTTGTGCCTCATTAGCAACAACAGCAGGCGGCTCTGATGGCCGCTGCGGCCACAGCGCCGGGCTCGGCGGCTGCCTACATGAACCCAATGGCCGCCCTGGCAACGCAAATACCTCATGGCCTCAATGGCACCGGCCAGCCGCCGTCGCTGCCCTCGCCGACGATGCCCAACTTTAATATGGGCGCCAATACGCCCAATGGGCAGCCAGGAGGCGCTGCCGCCGCTGCAGCAGCTGCCTCGGTGGCCGACGGTGTCTTCACGAATGGCATTCCACAAACAGCATTTCCACGTAAGTATTCACATCGCATTACAGGGTATATTGGCAGCCAGCTAACGATCACTATTTATTGATATTCATATGAAGATCTCACACTCGCTCCAGATCCGCTGCATCTGACCATACCGCCACAGGGTTTGCCAAATGGCGATGCTGCTGCACTGCAACATGCCTTCCCTGGTTTGCCACCATTTCCAGGAGTTGGTAAGTGCCCAAGCTCTGGCTAGCCTTAGACATACTCTCTCTCGCTCTCTCGCTCTCTCTCTTTCTATCTTTATATATATATTACTTATGCATTAGGCTAAGGGAACTACGTATCTGATTGTGCTCAAAGAGAAATTAATAATAATAGTTTAGAACAAGTCCCATAGGCACAAAATGTCAATTCATCAATCATCATAGGACCACACACTCCCACCTGAACCTACCTCCCATTCCCTTTCTCTCTCTCTCTCTCTCTCTCTCTCTCTCAGTGTCTCTCATGCATTACCATGTCAGTTTCTCTCATAACATCATTGTCTTAAAAAGTGAAAAATAATACTGAAAATCAAATGTAATTCAACCACAACAACAGACAGAATAAACAGTTCAATCATTCATAATTGTTTTTATTGAAATAATTAATAATTGTTGTGTCATGCCATAAATATATATATATATTGTTAGTAAAGTGTTATATATAACTCTAACTTCTATATATACATAAATATTTCATTTGTGTACAAAAGAAATGCAGAAGTCAAGTCAAGTCTAGCCGCAGCGCTCTTCTCTGTGCTTCTCACAATCAAAGACTGACTCAACCAAGTGAGCTATACTTGAATTGAAATCTGCATTTCCTTGTTTTGGCTTTTATGTTGAAAACTTGTTCTCATTGTTTTTAATTATTATATTTTGAATATATTCGAACCCAAAATTTGTTGTTTCAATGTTTGACGTTTACAATTTCTTTGCGAAAACACGATCTGAAATTGGTTTATCTTGTATACCTTATTTTGTTACTGTCTTTGAAAGTCGAATGGACTTCACTCTAGAAATCCAGTTGCCCACTTTAGCTGGTGTCTCTTAACTTTCCGATGTTGTTTCTGACTGAAATATATAACTAAGTATTCTACGGATCTGATCTGGTCGTAGTTTATCAATCATCTATGATTATGATTTGTCTTTGTTTCGTTCATATAAATTTAGTTAAACTGAAAAATCCTACAAGAGAACTTACTTTAACATAAAACAAAAATCATATATATACATATATACGTATCTTAATTGTTGTGTTGTCTTTATAAATGTTTCGGATTTTGTGTAAAAACCAAAAACAAAAATTATTTATATATAACGCAGCCTTTCCCGCCGTCTATGGACAGTTTCCACAAGCTTTACCACCTCCCCTAGCGGCGGTTGCACCCACTCAGCGTGAAGGTAAGCTTTTCATTATTATTTTGTCGGTTGTTCTCTCTCTCTCTCTCTCTGTCTCTCTCTCTCTCTCTCTTTCGTTTCCTTCCAACAACTTTTCCTTAGTTTCCTTACTGTAAATCAATATTGTATTTGAGTTTTGTTCACGAGTGATATGACGAACAGCTCAATTCTATAAGTGAATGTTTTGACTTACATATATAGCTATATATATATATATAAATAAACATACTAATTCAGACATATATATATACACACACACAAACGCTTGCATCCACATAGAAATTGAACTGAAAAGCCCAACGAAATTAATTACATAGATTCTTTTTTCGTTCTTTGTATCAACTTGTGTATTCAAAAACCCTTTTGGAAAGGCTCGCGAAGGGCGTAAATCGTTTTTAATGGCTGCATTTAAAGGCATTTTATGGGCGATCGTAAAAATTGCATATAAACTGCTTAAAATCACATAAAAAGCAAAGATATTTGCCGGAAAGGCTTGCCAAGGCACATGAAAAATCATAAAATTTTATGTTCGCTTTGTTTTATATACATATATATATTTATTTTCTTTGTTTCGCCCCCAAGAGAAAACTATGTAAACGTTGTCGAGACAAGATAAAAGCACAGCCATTTAAAAGGCGCATAGAGAATGCCTATATACATCGTCTATCCCTCTCTCTCTCTCTATCTGTATGTGTGTGTGCGTGTGTATATGTATTATCTGTGTCTAACCCTAAGCCCAACTTGTTCGTAACGTGTTTATCATCTTTTTTTCCCTATATAATATTTGTTGCGCGTAGCTAATTGTTAATTGTATTTTTCAAAAAACTTACTTAGTACTTAACCTGCATGCCACACACACACACACACACACACATGCACATATAGACACACATGAAACTCAGCTTTGCTGAACTCATAAAACATACGATCCTTGTACCAGGATTTGCGAAATTCGGGACGATTTATCATAAGCTTATAACTTAAGTATATAGCATTAGAGAACTGGTAGCTCATTAAGCATTCCTAGCATATACGACTATGTCTTATATACTATATATATATACATAAATACTTTAGCCTATGCAAGCGTATTTTGTTACTGTTTGTTTGTTTTGTTTTTCTGTTCCCCCTCCCCAAATATATATATATATATCGAATATATTTTCTACATCATTGTTTTGTCATTTAGTTTTCGAGTTTTATGCAACGCATTAGCTTTAGTTGAATCGTCTACAAAATCAGCCACAAAACACGAAACACACATAGCAAACAAATAACTGAATCTATATATATTTGAAGAGAAACTCAAGAACAGCCATGAATAAATTCTATACAGCAGACAAACTCATAAAGTTCGAATTTATGATTTAGCTCATCGTTTAATTTGTTTTCTCTACTTTGTTTCTTTTCTTGTGATGTCTTCTTTTAAGATTTTCTGATGTTCCCAGGATGTTCTATATCCGGCCCGGAGGGCTGCAATCTATTCATCTATCATTTGCCCCAAGAATTTGGTGATGCTGAGTTAATGCAAATGTTCCTGCCGTTTGGCAATGTGATCAGCTCTAAGGTCTTCATCGATCGTGCAACAAATCAAAGCAAATGTTTCGGTAAATCTCGAAAACTTGAAGCTGTAGCAATTGTCGTACATTGATTTCTAATATTCAACTTTTGACAATTTTGTAGGTTTTGTTTCATTTGATAATCCCACCAGCGCTCAAGCGGCCATTCAGGCCATGAATGGCTTCCAGATTGGCATGAAAAGACTGAAAGTTCAATTGAAGCGGCCAAAGGATGCCAGTCGACCTTATTAACAATCGGAGTTCCTTAAGCGTAACTTACATCAACAGCAACAGCAACAACAACAACAACAGCAGCAGCAGCAACAACAACAACAAATACAACAACAACAAATACAGATACAGCTTCTGCAACAACAACAACAACAACAGCAGCAGCAGCAACAACAACTACTGCAGCAACACCAACATCACCAGCAGCAGCAACAGCAGCAACAACATCAGCTATATCAGCAACATCAACAGCAACAGCAACAACAACAACATCATCACCTCCATCAGCATCATCAATATAATGCAACTACCACAGCACCAGCTACAGCAACAATAACAACATCACCAAACAATCCCAACAACAATTTTCGACCACAATTAGCTAATGATCGCAATGCAAATCGCAATACGATTCCCTACACCTTTGCTAGCTGGCGCAATGGCACCTATTGCTATCGCTATAGCAGCAACAGCACCAATGCCAGCAACAATAACAGCAACAACAACAACAACAATAACAGCAACAGCAACAACAATAGCAATGAGAACATTCCCTGTTCTCATGATACAAGTAACTATTCCAAAGTCGAGCTCGTCGAGAAGTTGTTCTTGTGGCAGCAACAGAAACGAAAAGCCTAGCAGCACCAAGAGCAGCAGCAACAGCGACAGTAACACGAACCACAGCAACAACATGGATCAACTTTTTATTAGGGTAAGATGAAAATTAATTAATCATCAATCATGATTTTAACAATATGTAATACCATTTATTTGTATAAACCAACAATATATGAATTCAATGACCTATCATTATTATTAATATTCAATAATTTCACATTAGTGGCGAAAGGTTAGACTGTTTCTTTTACATTGCACTGTTAAAGTCAGCATTGACACTATTGCTTTTATATGCTTAGTGGCAACGCTCAATTGCACTGTTAAAGTCAGCATTGCTTTTATATGCTTAGTGGCATTGCTCAATCGTTACGTTCTCTTCATTGACGAATTCATACAGAGCCTCAGTAGCCGTCTCACTCTCACTCACTAGGTACGAGACTATGTTATTTAACAGCCACTGTTAAGCGATCAATGCTAAGTCTCTTAGCAGCTCGCGGTTAAACAGCTAGCCTTCGCTCTCTTGCTCTTCTGGTGACGACCACTGTTAAGCGACACTCAATCGTGGGCGACGGAATATAAATAGAAGTGCTTGCAACTATTACTCAGTATTTACATGCAAATGTAAATGCTCCAAGCCTTGCACTAATACCAAGGACGGTCAAATTGAACAGTATAATTCAATTAAGCACCAATGACATTGGATTGCTTCTATATAATAATTTGCTTGTAATCTTCCAATCATTTGATTTCAACTAACAGTTATTCTATTATTTCTACTTGTCCAATCATTCAACATTTCAAATCAACTAACATATTTATATACTTCTTTCAGATGGACTTGAAACAATGAATTTTGCAAATGCTAAGTGAAGCAAAGCCGCAGCAAATAAAACAGCTAAAAACAAAATAAGAATGAAAAAGCTAAGAAAATAGTAAACAGAAAATGTAAAAAAAGGCAGCTGAAAGCAGTACTTAACTAAAATAAATTGAAAGAAAAAAAAAATTAAGAGAAAAATACAAAAAAAAATTAACTAAACAATACACACACAAAACAATTTTTTGCCAAAATGACGAATATATATATACATATGTACATAGATATATATATATCGACATACATATATATATATTTATAGAGCGTGCAACAAACATTGATATTGAGCAACAACTGTACACACACATACACACACACAAATCTATTCACACACACATACCAAAAACTTGAGACAAAAACTGACTGGTAAGAGACCAAAATTATCTGGGTTTTCAACTAAAAAAATGAAATTAAATAATAATCTTAAAAACAAAACAAACAAAAAATAATAAAAAAAAAAAATACTGCAGCAACCATTTTTATACACAAAATAAAATATGGAATTTATTAAAATCTAAAAACAAATATATGCTGTAAAAAAATACACAGAAATCAATACAAAAGAAAATAAAAAATAAAAAACCAAAAAAAAAAAAAAAAAACAAACGCAAAACCTGAAATTGTTAATTAAAGAACTAATAAAAACAGAAA
>NW_022045931.1:0-43907 GCF_001654015.2 Drosophila navojoa
TGGTCACCACAAAGTGGCCGATACGGCCTTTAGTTAAGTAATGAACATCTGATCCACAAATCCCGACGCTATCCATTGCGATTAAAACCTCTGTGAATGAAATTTAGTTTAAAATCAATCAAACTTTTAATTGATACCGATTTAAAATCTGTACCTTCTGGGGAAATATTCGGTATAGGACGCTGTTCCTGTTTATGATATGAGAAAATTAAATGATTTATATTTTTAATTCTTATTATGTATTTGGACTTTGTCGTACCAATCGCATGTCCTCAATGCCATGTAAAACAGCCGTTAGATTATCCTTTGCCATTTTGTTTTCTAATATAGAATAATAAGTCAAATATTTGTTTGAAAGAAGACGTCCACACAGCTTGAACGCTGATTCGAATCTAATGCAAAATTTGTTTTCAATAAAAGTTCGCTGGTCTTATCAACAACTTACCTCTAATTTTCCATAATCAAGGTTTCATTTGATATGTATGTATGTATACCTATACATTTGATTAACAACGAACTTAACAAACATACATATATAGTAAATACCCACATAAGAAGTGTATAATGTGTGTAAGAATTCGTTTACTCGCCTAAGAAGTGAAATTAATTTATTAGTGCTAAGCATTGCGATGATCTTTAATTAAGAGACATTTGTACCATTTACCAAAGAACAGTGGACATACATATGTACATATTTACATACATAGCTGCCTGCTATTAGCTAAGGAATAAAAGGTCATGAGAGCTTCATACATATATGTCATCCTTTTTTTTCTAAAATAAATTAAACCATAATTACCAAATACCATTTTTTTAAATATTCCCTATGTGAGCAAACCGACTACTGCATCGATTACATTAAGTTCCACTCGGCGCTCAAATGATTGATCTATTAATTTTCTACAACGTTTCCACTACTTCAGTTGTACAGCGCCATCTGTCTGTCATTGCTACTATTCATTCGAATTTCTAATAATCGAATAGCAACCTACAGTAAGAGCTAAATAACACCTGATTTATTTTAGCAGAAATATGTTAATACTAAAGTATCTCCGACATAAAAATAATAAAACGTTCAGTAACATTAAATTTAAATCTTTTGGTAGAATATCTACATAAATATACTAAATATAAAAAATATTAAAAATCTAGGGAAGGATCGATTATTTTTGTATCAAATATGTTCGTTATTAATCTTTATCGAGTAAAATATGCATATCGTCACATGTATTTAATTATCTAATATTTCAAAATGTTACAAATAGAACAAATTTATTAGGAAATCATTCTTTGTAATCCTTTTATTGAATTAGTCAAGATTGTTCAGACATTATAGGATTTTTACACCTTAGTAGACCTTGCAGTAGGCAGATTCTCCATGGACTTTTCTCGGTACCTATGATTCATGGGTGCCGTTTCACTCTTAATAACGGAAATAATTCCATTTATTTTATAGGCTGTTTCGCTTGCAATCGAATTTGATTTTTTCAATGTAACCACGTAATTGCTTTTGATCTTTTTTTTCTGCTCCATATCTAAATCCTGTTTGAGAACCTTCTCCAAGCTGGCTGCCTGTGTTGTGGGCTCACTAGACACATTCATTTGCCTTTGCTCATTTGTTGTATGCCAATCAGTAATCAATTGTTTGCGCATGCGTTCCTTGATCAAAACATCGAGATCCGCCCCTACTCCGTGCAAGTGTCGAATCATTGGAGACAATGAGCCGTAGCCGCTGTACTTTCTGGTTAAACAGCTTAACAGATTCCGCAACAGTCGGCAGCTATCCATTTCGCTTGAAACGGCTAAACTACTCCAATATATATATATATGTATATATATATTGATTTTGTACCAAAAAGCAGTATAACCAGAATGAGATAAAAACAAAAATTTTCATTCAATTATAAACGTTGTGTTTGTCGAAATAATATATTTTGAATAATAGTGTTACGTTTCATGGCAAGCTAAAATACTGGATTATTTGTATTTCTAGCTTGTACATGTATCATAACTTTAATGGCGCCACCTAACCCATCCCGAGCTGTTTCGAATGCTTTTTGAGTCTCTGTGATATCAAAATGATGTGTGACAAGGCGCTTTACATTCACTCTTCCAGACGCCACCAGAGCCAAGGCAGCGGAATAGCTATAATGATAACAAATTTCTTAGTTGTAATTTTAAGTAACAACCTAGCTTTCCACTCACTCATTGCAGTAACGGAAGACACCGCGAATGTCTACCTCTCGAGCCAAGGCATTGAACAGGGGTAGCTTCATTTCAGGCGGTCCCATGCCAACAATAACAACAACACCGCCAGATCGTGTAGCCTGCAACATATGACAAAATCAGATAAATAGAGCATACATCATATCGCATTAGAAGCTCTTACAAAGATTGCCAGTCGCGTGCTGCTCTCTGCTCCGCAGCAGTCGATCGCCTTATCGGGTTCTGCACTCATCAATTGACGCACACGCTCAGCGATGTCTTCCGCGACATCTTCTTTATTTAGCAGCAGTGTATGGGTGGCGCCCAACTCTTTGGCAACATCCAGACGTTGCTGTACTAAATCCGTGATCAGAATTTCCGTGGCTCCCAAAGATTGTGCTACCTATAAATATAAACATTTAGTTAAATTGACCAAATTAATGAATATTTGCATACCAGTAACGTAACCAGTCCAATTGGACCTGCACCAAGGATAAGCACCTTGGAGCCTAGGCCCACACCAGCACGACGGCAAGCATGTACGCCCACGGACAACGGTTCTAGTAAAGCAGCTTCCTCCATGGTGACATGATCAGGTAGCTTAAAGCAAAAGTCCGCTGCGTGTTTATAGTATCGGGTCAGATTACCATCGTAAGGGGGCGTGGCACAGAATGCCATGTCAGGACACAAATTGTAGCTGCCTTGCTTACAATGATCGCATTTGTAGCAAGGAACTCCCGGTTCAATAGCAACTCGATCTCCTACAGCCAGATTCTTAACTTTGCTGCCCACTTTGGCAACCACGCCTGCACTTTCATGACCAATTACCATGGGCTTGGTCACCACAAAGTGGCCGATACGGCCTTTAGTTAAGTAATGAACATCTGATCCACAAATCCCGACGCTATCCATTGCGATTAATACCTCTGGATAAAATTATTTGAAATTAATATCGATTTATCGACAGCTGTATTCTGCGGGCGTTCGATACATGTTGATGTTAATGGCTTACCCTCATCTGATATTTCCGGGATCGGACGTTGCTCCTGCATATAAGATGTATTAATTTTTATATTTATTATATCATTGATTATTTTTATACCAATCGCAAGTCGTTTATTCCGTGCAGAACTGCTGTCAGATTATCCTGTGCCATTCTGTAGTTCAGCTATGTACTTTTACTGATACGAATCCAAAATTATTTACTTGCAAGCAAATATGGTCTGCACGTATTAAGCGCCCAATTGATACTAAACTGATGTATTAAATAGCTGGTCGCTATACTCAACAACAAAGTTTTCTCTAGTGGAGAACTCTCTCTCTCTCTCTCTCTCTTAACACGCGAGAAAGATATTCATACGAAAAAATAAGTAAATGTTGATTTACATACATACATATATATAAGCAGACATTATATTATGCATATAATAAAATATGTAATTTTTTGTATTTGTGTATAGTATTAGAAATAATTCAGATAATACTCGCAGTAGACTTACTATCTGCGCTCTTGAACAGCTGTTTATTGATGCAATTCGCCCACTTGTTTTTAGTTTATTCACTGAGCTTTCCTGTTTTTGTTTGTGCTTAGAATTGCCGGCTGCTATATTCCTATCTCCCTTCTTCCAATGTGTATAGCATTTAGGTACACACATATATATTTATATTTATGTGTGCATGTGTCGCGTGTATTATATTCATTTCATAATATGAAGAGTTATATTGGCTTAGAGTATAGCTTATCATTTCAACCAATATTTACCATATACGTACGAGGTGCGTCGAACAGATTAAAAGCAATTAAAATTAATATGAGCTATAATATATGTATACCTAATACCTAATAGAGGGCATTATTTTGAAAATAAATTAAAACAAGTGGGTTAAGTTATTCTCAATTATAGTTTTTGTTTTCTTTATTTCTCAAACTAATTAAGTTTGTCATACATAAGAGATGGAAGTATACTTTTCCCCTCGCTACCGCAAAGGGCATTTTAATTTGGTCACAGAGCATGGACAACACTTTAATGGGAGCGACCTATTATTTGTATGTGTACGTATATATGTATGTATTCATGATCAACCTATCATTTGAATGCATAACAATGCATACTGAGGTGCATTAGATCAAATTGTTATTGGCAGCATGCAATGCGAAATCGGCTAGATCGCTTTCCTATATCATATATGTATCTGTGATAGGAACGATCTGTCGAGAACGAAGCTGTTGTTCTTAGGAAAAAGTTGCTAATATTTTATGTACATATGTATATCTTAACCAGACTTAATAAATACACAAATCATTGCACTTAAAATAGTTTTGTTTTTTGTACAAAAACATTTTGTTCATTAACTTAAATTAACGTTCACGAGTCATGGGAGATATTTAGCGTGTCTGATAGAGTATATAATATTCAGCGTCACGCATTAAGTTTTTTTTTTATTTTTTTATTAAGTATACCACTTACATTTTAAAAATTCTATTTAAAAACATTTGCTTATATCGCATATCATTCAAATATATGTATATTTTAGCCTCTACTATTGGCTGTATTTTTGGTACTTAAGACTAAATAAGATGCTTGCTTATGCTTAAGAAAATGCTTTATAGCTACTACGCAGTTTCACTTTGGTTTATATCAATATAAATGCAATTATTTTTAAATGCAATCGTAATCTCTGGAGTATATATATTCTTAAAATTTGGCCTTGAGTAAACTTTAAAAGAAAACCAACAAAAACACTAAATTGTGACATTGAATATATATGACTATTTGATTACATATATGTGTGTATGAATATGTGGATTTAGAATAAAAGGAACTTAATGTCTAGACTCTGTAAATTGGATAGTAATAATTTGTATTTGTGTATACTTGCAGTAGAAAGCTATGAAAGGAACAAATTTGGCCAAACTGGAACTAAATGCATTGAACTTTTGTTTTAGTTTTGTTGTCGTACTCATAGCACAAAGATATAGATATAATTTGAGTAACTGGTGTTTTTTTTTTTTATGTTTCTAATTACGTTTATCACACATATGGTCGAAAATCGAAACCGTCACAAAAAATATTTCGATATGCTGTTGGCTACTGCGGTGCTTGTTCTATTTGCTATATATTATTTATATAGTTATGTAGAAAATATAATAAAATCATAAATCATATATGAATATATATGTATATTGAGAGATAAACTAGAACCTGTCCAAATTAATTTATGGATGCACCCAGCACTTTTATGGCATTTGACGGTTTGCGCTGCTTTTTGCTAATATATTTTTCTCGATTCTTTGGTTTTACATAGATAATTCCTGCCTGGGCTTATTTATGTGTAGCCGCTGAGGGTCCTGTGGGGCCACACATATATCAGTTAGGATGACCACCTCGTAGGGACTGCAGTCAGACATGTGTAAGAAGCCGCACAACCAGCCATAGAAACCCTTCTCTATATCGGTTATATCATTTACCCAGCTGCTGTATTGCAGACTCAGTTGCTTAAATCCCGAATACAAGCCCAGGCCAAAGGTGCAAAGGACAATCGCCAATGGATAGGCCAGAAAGAGTATGGGCGTGACAAAGATCTTGTGCAAATACGACTTCTCCTCGCAGTAGTAGTTGAACATATTATACCAGGTCAAAGTGCCGATGTAAAATGAGTAGGCAGCCGAGATGATAGTCACAAAGGGTAAACATATTAACGAGATGAGAAAGATGTGTAGACCAACACCACAGCTGCAAGTGCAGCAGAGATTCTGACCCTTGTGCGATTCACTCGCCATGGCATGGGCATTAAGCTGTTCCAGTTCCTCCCGGCTGATGTTAATCTGCAGATCAATAGACTGACCTTTCTTGCGACCCCTCTTAATGGTGCCTAACCAGAGACAATGACGATGAATTCCAAAGCAATGAACTGAAATGTTTTGGTACCCACCTGTCATAGTTAAATAGTTACTTCCATCGACTCCCGACTTGCGTGTTTGATAGCGTTCTAGACTTTGATCGTAGGTGTTCAGCACACTGGTTTCACCCGACTCCAGATCCTCATAGTTGGCTATATCCGGCGTAGCTCGTCCGCTGCGCACTTGTGGCAAGTCGGAGGTGCGTATGTTAACTCGCTTCTTTGACGATGAACGATTGCTCAGACTAAGACAGTCCTGCGATTTGCTCAGCTTGGCATCCAAGCTGCTCTCTGAATAGCAACAGCTGCTGGGCGTTACTGTGCTGCTCTCATGGCGCTGTGACGTGGACTTGGTGCCCTGGGAAATAGACTCAAAATTCTGTAGCTCATTCAGATTGTTGGCGGATCGTGCTGATTTATTGCTCTGTTGAGTGGAACTGGCTGAGTTGGTGCTGGCGATTGTGTCACCCTGTTCACCTGGTAACTGAGGCAGTGGTTGTTTATTTTTGATTATTAATTTCGATTTAAGCAACTCTTCCTCGAGACCTGGATTCGAGGGTGACAGTTTAGTTCGGTTTTGCTGCAAACAAATACATATATTATTTAAGATAAGATATGTACCGCAATATATACATTTTATGGCTAAAATTGAAAGCAATAATAAGTGAAATTACCTGCACATTAACTATGTGATCGACATAATTTTGCTTTTTAGCCTCGGCTTTGTTTTGTTGACGTTTTCGTGGTGGAATGAAAACAGGGCGTTCCTTTGTTGTCACATCTGCGCTCAATGCGCCTTTACCAACCATTTTGTACTCGAGCAATATATGTAACTTATATTCACAATCTATATGTTTTTAATACCATCTATGCAATAAAATTTGCGTTTTCTCTGCTGCAGTTAACTTGACACTCATAAAAATGCACTTCCGGCTGTGCGTCTTAGTAGCTATGTAATTATTGATTTTTCATACTAATTCAATGTCCTTGTGCTGATTTGACGTTCCTTGACGTTTCCGCCTTTTTGGGTTGGGCGAATGATGTTTACAGAAAGCTAACGCAGGCGCAGCAACTTGTTTTAAAATGCAATCAAACAGCTGTTTAACAATTCAATAAAAAACAAACTTGTTAACTTCTTGAAATCAAAAAAGCAAACCATGCTAATTATATAATTTATTTTAGTTTTTAAAGGTAAATGTTGAAGAATTAGATTTGAATTTAAAACAAAAACGTTATCAATTTATTTGGTATTTTAGCAATTCGATATTTAATTTCGCCGGCAAAGTCTGCCATACATCGATAGCAAACGACAAAAAAAAAACAAACATTGTTTCAAAAATTAAAAGACAAAAAAACAAATAAAACTTTATGCAAAATACAGATTTACAGAAGCACGATATTATTCCAATTTAATAATATTTGTATCTAATAAATGCACATATTTAGTGGCTTGTTGTCTATGGCGCCAAATCTTAGCAAAGTATCGATTAATCATAACAAATGAGTTAAAATTATTGCAGGACAGATTTCCGAATATTTGTTGGAATACATATTCCAGCGATTATGTCATGCCCGCTGGTTTGGTCCACCAATATTAATTATTCACAATGACCGACAAAAGAAAGAGAGAGGAAATCCTCGGAGAAACAGCATATAGCTGGCGTTTGCTCACATCTCTAACATTCGCTATTCCGCTTCTGCTCTGGTTCAGTCGTTGTGGGTTTTTTCCATTAAAAAGATAGAAGAAAATGTCCGCTACTGAAGGAAAAGTGTGTATAAAATAAGTAACTTAACTAAAGCACAAGTCACAACTGTATATATGTGTTCTCCTTTAGGTTATCAAGTGCAAAGCTGCTGTTGCTTGGGAGGCCAAAAAGCCGCTTGTTATCGAAGATATCGAAGTAGCCCCCCCCAAGGCACATGAAGTATGTCGAGAACGATACCAAAGTCTAACTATTACAGTTATACATACATATGTATGTGTGTACTTTATAGGTTCGCATTAAGCTTACGGCAACAGGTGTGTGCCACACAGATGCTTTCACACTGAGTGGCGCGGATCCCGAGGGCCTGTTCCCCTCTGTGCTAGGCCACGAGGGCGCTGGCATCGTGGAGAGCGTAGGTGAGGGCGTGACCAACTTTAAGACCGGCGACCACGTTATTGCACTGTACATTCCTCAATGCAATGATTGTAAGTTTTGCTTGAGTGGCAAAACTAATCTTTGCCAGAAGATTCGAGTCACCCAGGGAGCTGGCGTAATGCCCGATGGTACAACTCGCTTCACTTGCAAGGGCAAACAGCTGTTCCATTTCATGGGCACCTCCACATTCTCGGAGTACACTGTGGTTGCTGATATTTCATTAACCAAGGTCAACGAGACTGCGCCGCTGAACAAGGTGTGTCTTCTGGGCTGTGGCATTTCTACTGGTTACGGTGCGGCTCTCAATACTGCTAAGGTAAGTCAGCATATGATATTATATATTCAGCTCAAGCAATGTTTTATATACAGGTAGAACCAGGAAGCACCTGTGCCGTTTGGGGACTGGGCGCCGTAGGTTTGGCCGTTGGACTAGGCTGCAAAAAGGCTGGCGCAAGCAAGGTCTATGGCATTGACATCAATCCAGCTAAATTCGAATTGGCAAAGCAGTTCGGCTTCACTGACTTCGTGAATCCGAAAGATGTTGCCGACAAGGGCCCTATTCAGAACTATTTGATTGATTTGACCGATGGCGGTTTCGATTACACCTTTGAGTGCATTGGCAACGTAAATACTATGCGCGCTGCTCTCGAGGCTACGCATAAGGGTTGGGGCACATCTGTGGTGATAGGTGTGGCCGGTGCTGGCCAGGAGATTTCCACTCGACCATTCCAATTGGTTGTGGGTCGTGTGTGGAAGGGCTCTGCTTTTGGTGGTTGGCGCTCCGTTTCGGATGTACCCAAATTAGTGGAGGCCTACCTAAAGAGAGATCTACTTGTGGATGAGTTCATAACGCATGAATTGCCACTAACTAAAATCAACGAAGCTTTCGATTTGATGCACAGTGGCGAAAGCATTCGCAGCATTATAAATTACTAAAACTTGTTCAATATACATACATAGTACATACATACATATAAATATACCACATTTTGTACTTGCTCTGTTGTAAAAGATAATAAAGAAAATATGTAATTGCCCAGTACACGCAAGCAAAATACTTCACTAGAACGATTTAATTGAAGCTTCAAGAAGAGCTAGTTTAAAGAGAGACAAAGTCTTATCTTTTGACCTTTGATTAGGTAATGTAATCTTGATGGTGCTCGAATTATCTTCAGCCTTGGAATATAATTTCATCAAATGGTGAAATAAAAAATATGTATATTCATTATATATGTATGTAGGTGGATGATTTAGCAAAAATAAATACATACCGACACATAAGCATGTCTGTTGACTTTGAAATTCCTTCTCATTTGGAAATATTGTAAGTTGTTTCTTATAATTAAAGTAAAAAGTCTTAAGGATGGCTTGAAATATTTAATAAATTATTTACTATACTAGTAACGCAATCAAATCAAATATTCAGAGATCTAGTATCTGACATTTGTATACACATATATTTGTTCGATATTTTGAGATAAGTATTTTTGAATGGTGTACTACTACAATACAATAGGTTATATAATATTTATACTAATACTAATTGTGTTGGGTATACAATACATATATAAATGTGCATGCAATTTCAAATTGGCTTATCATTTAGTTCGAATGCCGTACAGTAAATGCATACACCTCTCTTAACATCTATGTACATTATGTCTTTAATTTTTATGATAACGAGAATATATTAATATTGCGTTGAAATATATCAAAATTTGTTAATTTCATTATAATTTTGTCTATGCTTTAAAATACTTACATATAAACATGCATTAAATGGGCAATGCTCATTACAAATGTGGCATTTGGTAATATTATTTCTCTATGATTATAATAGGTATACACGATTAAGATATAAGGGGTAGTATTCGGAGTATAATATTGAGTAATTGAGAACAATGAAAATGGCAATGAAGGGCAATAGTATTCGAAATGCAAAAAGCTTCAGAAGAGTAAAATTGTATAAATACTGTTTGATTGTGAAAAAATATTTGAGCATTGCACGGACCAGATAAACTGACGATTGACAAAGAAAGGATTACCAAGAGTGACGCAGGCGCGGCCTGGCCGTTTACTTTGTTGCCCTCTGCTTACATTTGAGTGTCGTAGTAGTAGAAATCATCGAATGGATACCCGTAAAAAACCGGGTGCTATGGCACTCACGACCAACGAGATTTCTGCATATCGATCTGGCCCTCGAGAGTTTTTGCCAGGTAAATCACAAAGAGCTGTAAGAACGCAATTCCCAATGCAACTCCTGCAATCACATATAGATTCCTTTCTGCCCAGACACGAACAATCTCGATACAGCCGCTGGTCCATATCCGTTTGCTAGCTGCAGCCACAGAGTGCTCCTGCACACCATAGCCGCACATTATGTTGACTAGACCCGAGCTAATATCCGTAGCATTGATGCAACAGCTGTACGGCACGCCACATTTTTCTACTGATGGGGACGAGCAATTAAAGTATTCGTTTTTGCCTAAAAAGGTTACAGCGTTAAGGGGTTTTTAAAGTTTACATTTCAAATTTCTACGTACTCCAATCCTGGTAGCCAGCATTACTTAGACCACAGCACTTGAACTCCTGCTGTGCAAAGTCTATAAAGTTCTGTAAGTCGGAGTCATCACGGTATGAGTGGATAATCTTATCAGTAAATTGAAACTCTAGAAACGAGTTCATGTTTTGTGGGAATACAAAGCAAATGATGGCTGTAAACAGATCACAATTAAGTTAGGTTAACTGACGGTGAATAAAAAAAACAAAAACAAAAAGGTGCCCACCTATAGCCATTTCCATGAGAAAGAATATCAGCAAGCACATCGAATAGAATTTTAAAAGGCAAGTATTTTCTCGTAGAGCTCCTAAACAACCAGCAAAGCTGACCACAAATATGACAATACCAGCTATGATCATGACTAAAGATATATTGAAGATAACGTCGTAAATTGTTTCCAGTCGAACCCAGCCAATGCCATCCTTCAATTTATCCATAAATGCGTAAACGCCAATCGCTAAGAGCAGCCCACCGAACAGCCAAAACAAAAAGTTTAGCAAAAAGATAAGGTATTTCACACAACTGGAAACGTAGGTAAAGTGATGTGGATACGACATTCGTGGATGCATGTAGCTGCCGCCGCCGTGATGATATCTGTGGTTACTCATGGCAACGAAGTTATCACAACTACTACTAACAAGTAATACAAATATTCGTTAGGCGTCGAATTTGTTTTTTCTTTTTTTAGTTCTTCTTCTTTGTGCTCTTCCGCCCTTTGTTGACGCCCTCTTTGCGTGTGGTCGCTGCTGGTTGCTTTTAAAATTCAGATTTTCACATCGCGGTTATAACTATCTACGCCGACTATTTGCCATTATTTAAGCATCGAAATAATACTCTTTTCTTTTAATATTAGCGACACAAATTAACAAATTTGCAAGAGATTAAACTATATGTGCAGCCAGCAAAACAAATGTATCTGCAGTGCTACCAGATAGACCAAAATTAAAATTATAATCGTTGGCAACGCGGTACAACAGCTGCTTGCTTTTGGATTTTGTCTGGTAACATTGTCAACTTACTTAGGCAGCTGTTTTGTAGCTTTTTAGTTTTTCATTTTCCGTTGCTGCGAAAACAGAGCAGTTGTGGCTAACAGACGCAAATTGAGCGCAACACACAACGACTGCAAACATTATAAACAAAAGCCAAAAATAGCAATATAAGCAACACCAAATTATATACATATTTGCAGGTGAGCGTTTTCCTGGCCTAGCCGTAGCGCCCGTTCAAGGACACCTACGTTTGAATATATGTATAAACATATGTATGTGTGTGTTTTTAGTTTGCCTTGCGCCTGGCGTATTAGGAATTTTTATTAATAAGTGTTTGTTTTAAATTATCTGGTTATGAAAAATTCTATCAACTAGAAAATGAATGTATTTATTTTCTTTTTGTAAGCAACCGTGTGATATTGAGCAAGCTGCAAGCATTAGCATTGGCTTTCTCTCTAATACGCTTTCTCTCCCTGTTTGTGTGCACACATAAACTTACACAAGCGTGCATACGTAGAAATAGAATGCCAAAAAATAATAAAAACACGGAAGTGAGAAAAATTGCATAAATATTGGTTTAGTTAATGTGTGTGTGTGGGTGTGAGAGCAACACTCACGGGCGAAACATTGACTTTTCGCATTTGTTTTTTTTTACGATTTCACATGTGATTAAATAACCCATCAGTGCCAAGTGCAAACTGCAGTCGCGCCGTTGCTGTTATACGTTATTCGTTTTACGGACTTTCGGTTGTCAATTGGAGGTGTTTGAAAAATGTTTTCACTTTCTCGCTACGCACCGTGGGCACGAAATTTCGCACTTATTGCTAGTAAACAGCACAGGTACAACTTGAATCACTTGAAGAGCGGAGTTGTTGCTGTATCTGCACTACCATACGTGCGTGCCTTTGCGGGTGAGTCCGAAACCGAGAAGATAGGATGGGCTGGGTGGGCGTGGCACGGGCATAGCTGAGTAGTTATTTTATAAGTTGGACCAATGCGAATCGGGCGCCGCATAATACAATAGATGTGATTTATAATGAAACGCAATTAAATTGATTTTTATGCGGCCAGCCCATTGGCGAATTTCCAATTACAGTTCAATTTTCTAGTTCGAATTGCTGACATTAATACCTTGCACACTTTATAGCTGTCAATTTAGTTGCTATTTTTAGATGCTCACTGATTCATTTTATTTGATCAACAATGCGCATTTGTTTTGGTTTTGTTTTTTTTTTCGAAATGAATTCATCGTTTTAAGTTGTGCGCGACACACTTCAGTGGGTTTTTCTTTTAAAATCAAAGAAAAATTTAACAAAAACGCCCCCAATTTTCCCTCGTTTCGTGCATAGTCTGTTTTATGTTTATATTGGGCGCCACTTAATTTAAGTGCGGAGCATAAAATTATTTTTAACCTATGCGTTTCTTCACTCAATTTGTAGCGTTGCAGTTTCCAAAGACCTCACAAATTTGTTCACACCTTCCATTTTACTCAATTTTGTATAACTTTGTTAATGCACATATTGTGTATACAAATTATGCGGTTGGTTTTGGTTTGCAGTAACATTGCTTTATTTTTATGAGCTTCAAGTTGTTTTTCCACAATTATTTCTTGCATATCATTGCTGATAGCGGGGTAATTAACTTTCTTATTATTTGCCCGGCGAAGTCTGTTTTTATAATTTATGATCCTCTGTAAGGTTTTGTCGTTGAGTCTACTGATAAGTTAGTTAGGGCTAATAAAATAATCGCTATTTGCTTGATTTTCAAAAGAACAAAAGTATCAAAGCTGAGCGAAAGAAAAAGAATAGGGAGCTCACATAAAAGATTATAAGATAGATTGGAATATTACTTGAGATTAAGTGGAATCATATTGATAAGATGATTCAAAGTATATGAGAGCAAGTGCTAAAGAACAAATTTTTGTATTCGTATTTGCCTTGATTAAACTGGTTATCTAAATCCACTTTCTCAAGATGTGTAACATACTAAAAATTGCTAGCTAAGCAAATATTTTCGTTCACCTAAGTAGAAAATTTGCTAGGGCAACAACACATGGAGCTACTTACTGTACATACATTTTTATGGTAAACTGATACAAATTGCTCAATTGTTGCGAAAGAAAAAACGTTAACCGCAAGCTTAAATATACGGATTCGACTTAAATTGCAGATTCACGTCAAAGCAGCAACAGCAACGGCGAGGGCAACGGCAACGCCAACAACAAGAACACAAATTCCAACACATTTCAAGCAAACATGGAGAATAAAAGTGAAAAGATTACCGTAAACAAGGAGGAGCTGCGGAAACGTCTAACGCCGCTGCAGTATCAGGTTACACAAGAGGCGGGCACTGAGCGCCCCTTCACAGGTGTGCTTGAATAAACTTGACACTAATTACATAAACCTGGCTCTAAACCATGTACTTCTGTATTTTCAAGGCTGTTACAACAAGCACTACGAGAAGGGCGTATATCGATGTATTGTCTGCCATCAGGATCTTTTCAGCTCGGATACCAAGTACGATTCGGGCTGCGGCTGGCCAGCTTTCAACGATGTGCTCGATAAGGGGAAAGTCACATTGCATCGCGATGCCAGTATACCAGGTATGTGTGCTATATGTCTACATATAGTGCATTTGCGATTTCAATTTCTATTTAGCTTAGATACGTTCAGCACTTTTAAATGTTTTGCAATTGATTTTTATTTTGTACAATTCTTATTTAATTTGATTTGTTTGTCGCTTCGCAACAAGAATTTTGACTGCAAATTGAGTTTAAGTTGAGCACCCTGCAAATAAAATATTTACAAAAGAGTATGTTATATATAGAAAAAAAAATTGTATATAGTTACAGACGACAAAATCGAAAAGTTTGTGAAAATCCCATAGTCAATATCTATATCGTCGATCTATTACGTTTATTGTTGTTCTTGAAAAAAAAAAAATAATAATAATAATAATGCGTTTAGACTGTTAGAATGCTACAATTTACATACAAATACATCTACATATATGCGTGTGTTATATCCATGTGTTCACTGTAGTGTTGAGCTGCTTAAGTGTCAAACTGTTTGTGCCGTTACTTGTGATTATGTCCTGTTGGATGAATGTGCAATAGCCAAATTCTGAATAGCATTAACTAATTCTTACCTAATTGAGTATTATGTTCTTTTATCCACCATCTTTTTTGCTAACCAAAACCGAAAATTTCTCAAATTATGAAATTGACCTTGAAAACAATTGCAAAAACTAACATAATATAATATGATTAAAACAACAGTAGTCATTTCAAAAACGTTAGGGATGGTTCGCACCGAGGTGCGCTGCTCCAAGTGCTCGGCCCACATGGGTCATGTGTTTGATGATGGACCTCCACCGAAGCATCGCCGCTTCTGCATCAACTCGGCCTCGATTGATTTTGTGAAAAGTTCAACTGCAGCAGCGACGACGACATCGTCCAAAAAATAATGGGTTATCAGTTATTCATAATGATGTTGATGATGATGATGAGAACCAAGTGAGATCTATACAGAAAGACAAATGTTTTATGTTAAGTACATATAGTACATATATTTATAAAAAAAAAAAGTTATAGGACTTTATTTACTTGTATGTAACAACAAAAATACTCATGATACAGCGTTGATTACACTCAGAGAATGTAATTTGAAAAGTATTTTCGGGGGGAATTCAACTTATTAAAGAAACCATTTTTCTTTTATGTTGTTATTTCGTTCATCCATTTTTGATTGCGGTTTCAATATTATTGAAGAATTCTCGAGTTTTCAAACGTCCCATTCACCGTAATCCAAAAGCACGCACAAGCTTTTTCCATTAACTATAATAGTTTTTCTCACAAAAATTCATTAATCAAACATTTTGTTGGGCTAGGAGTATTTCACCTACATGTATATATATATTTATATATTTTGATTATATGTTCATATGGATGTATCTATGCATCAAAGTTGGTTGGAAGATCTGGTCGCATTGCTTTTTTTCTTGGGTTAATCTGTAACATATTTTATTTGGCTTTCTTTGATATTTTTATTATTTTTTGTTGCTATTCTTATTCATATTTATATATTTTTTTGATGTAATACACTGCAAGACTATTGTAGCTGATCCATATATATTCAACAAATTGAATAATGAGTATTTTTCGTATATTTTCTATTTCTCTTTTTTTAACCCGCTTCGAAAAAAAAAAAAAAAAAAAAAAAAAAACCAAACAAAACAAAAACAATATTAAAACTTAATGTTCCGCCTGTAAACGTTCTTTGGGGGTCTGTTTTGCTAACAAAACATACACACACGATCACACATTCACTTAAAATCATTGTTAAACTTAATGCATTACACCTGACGCATAAAATGGCTTATTAACAATCAATTTAAACACACTAAATCATTCGTAACAATAAAAACCAACACATTTAATTTGATTTGTATTTACTTTTACGCTACATTTCATATTTCAATCGATGCCGTCCACTGTTATTTTCTCTCGTTTACACCTATCTTCGCTTATCGTGTCTTTTGATTTGCACTCGCAATTCTCAATTGTCATCTGTACTCATTTGTCTCGCTGTCTCTTTCGCACAAATATACTTTCGCCGTTACTTTTTCTGTTTCTATTTCTCTTATCGCTTGAATCGACGCCTTTCACTCTCACTGAACCGGCCTCTCATTCACTGTCTCCCTGCTTTTCACATCTCTTATTTTCCAATTAATTTTGTATTCTTTTCAATTGTGTTATCAACCAAATTTAACAAACTGAACAAATTCAATGAAATGCAATTATCAATTATTGTAAAAACAAACAAACAACAATGGAAACGTAACCCGATCTATGCAAAAACAAAAACAAAAAATGAATGAACGTACCCAATTAATCTCACATTTGCAAAAAAACAAATTAAAAAGGGGGCAATATTTTACTACTAATTGCACATCCAGAACGTATACGCACCGAGGTACGATGCGCCCGCTGCAATGCACACATGGGACACGTTTTCGAGGATGGACCAAAGCCCACACGCAAGCGTTACTGCATCAATTCGGCGTCCATTGAGTTTGTCCAATCAGAGCCGAATTCGTTGACGGCGACGTCGGCGCAGGCCTTGAGCCCCCAGGGTACACCCATTGCGCAACAATGAGAATGAAAGTGACTAGAAGGAATGAGTGGAATGGAACAATCAACGAATACGAAACAAGTGCGAAAGAGTCTAACCTCAATGTTGCTGTTAAGAATTTTTACACGTATTTTCTAACTTTCCGTAAATGTGGCCAATAATTCTTAGTATAGTTCATTGATATATTGTATTGTATTGATAAATGGTCAGCTATTTATATGAATTATTTACATGAAGCAAAGTTATGAATAACATATTTCCGTCTGTTTGTGTAAATAGCTAAATGTTTCTCTTTTACTTTGTTATACATTTTCACATATAAATACTTTGTAACACTTACACACACACACACACACACAGATACATATAAATACTTTTAAAATGTGCGCGCTAATAAACGTGTATTTTTTACAATATACAAACAAAACTGTGTATATATAATCTCTGGTTAGTAGTATAATTTACCGTTGTTATTGTCGCAGTTGGAATTGGGTTACTTGTTTGAGCCTAAGCGCCAATCACAGATGAGGTGCGAACAGCTGTTTTTCACATCGCGTTGCCAACCAAATAGTGCACACAGCTGTCTCTTGCACGTGCATATTCATTTGTGATGTAACAAACGTCAACTTTATGAAATACAAATACATTCTCTGCTGACAACAACAAGCCCAAATAAATTGGAACAAATTGCGATGTTGCTGATGCCTATAAATCAATTAAATCAACAACCAGTGGCGTCGATAACATTCTGATCTTACTGTGTGTGTACGTGCAGCGGTTGCAATTGGTGTAGGGTATTCCGGATTCAGGCTGACCAACTGTTTACACTCAGTTATGTATATACATACATAGGTATATGCTCTTATTTCTGTGTGTGTTGCTGACATTCAAAATGTTGCTTACTCGTGTATCGAAAGCCGGCAAATTGGTCGCGGACCGTCAATGTGAACACAACGTCCGCTGCGATTTGTAACTTATAAATTTGCAATTATCTAACAATCGTACTACAAAAAGGAAAATAAACAATCAGTGTGCTAGCATTAATGCGAGATAATGCCATCTTTATAAACCAATTCAACGATTAGATTACCGACTACCGACTTGTCTGCAGGTCGTCACTTCCAAGAAGCGCACTTCAAGATTCTAAAATTAAACCGTAAAAAGCATGCAAAAAATACACACTCCAAGCTCAGTGAAATCAAACGTAGCGAGCTGCTGATGTGGATGATATGCACATAAATACACTATCGCATAATATTTACGTATTGCGTGACCGTTAAATTGTGGTGCATCACGTTACTATACGTAACGTATATACAATAAAGAAATGAAGGAATGGCTAAAAGTCTCCTGCCTGCTTTGCGTATTTGGCTTTGTTCGAGAAATTCGGCCCTCGGAGCCGTACGTAACGGAATATCTTCTCGGTCCGTGGCGCAACATAACGGAGCAACAGGTGGGCTTTGCGGTTAATCAATTTCGAATTGATTATACAGGAAAAATGTTTCTAATTCACAGCTTATTCAAGATGTTTATCCGGTGGGCACCTATTCGCATCTGGTTCAATTGGTTTTTGTATTCCTTATAACAGACTTTTTGCGGTAAGTTTTTCAGTAATTGAATAAAGTTGTACTTTAAAAAACATTATTTATATATATATTTATAAAAATAAACCATATGCAAACGTTAGAAGTCACCACTAGCAGATACGCCGGACCTAAAAAATAATTTTTAGCGCTTCGTTGTTTCTATCGTAGAATATATTTATTTACAAAATAAACACGAGGGATATGAAATCAAGAGATTAAGATGTATAAATATATAGAACATTTCGAAAATTTGCAAATATATGAATGTACACATATATATGTATGTATACATATGTATTAATTTTGGGTTTTCAACAATATGTATATGAAATCAATATAAATTCAGCTTTGATCTCAAGCTAAGTATGGGATATTAATTTAGCATAAATAATGCAATATTTATTTTTTTTAACTCACAATTTCATAATACGTTTTATATTTACTCTACTTTGCAGTTATAAACCGTTGATAATTACTATAGGTGCAGCTGGCGTAATAATATGGAGCATGCTCATATGGACAACCAGCTTGCTATCATTGCAAATTTTGGAGTTCTTCTATGGCACGTATATGGCCGCCGAGGTGGCCTATTATACGTACATCTATGCCAAGGTGGACAAAAAGTATTACCCACGTGTCACTTCCCACACGCGTGCAGCGATGTTCGTTGGCAAGCTGATCTCGGGGATAATATCGCAGCTGATGATCAATCTGGAGCTTATGAACTACAGACAACTCAACTACATAACGCTGGCCAGTAAGTGGGGCCAATTAAAATATTTAAAGATTAAATAATTAAGGGCTATCTATTTTTAAATACAGCACAGATATTGGCTATGCTCTGGGCTTTCGGACTGCCAAAAGTTGATAAGAGTCTTTATTTTCATCGCGAGGCGTTAGAGGAGTCGACGACAGCGCCACCATCAACAAATCAATTGCAGTTGGAGCCCGATGGTGTTAGCCAACAGATGAGCCCTCCGCAGGTGGAATCTAGTCCCATGCAACTGCTGTGGCAGCACTTTCACAATGCCTACACAAATCCGCGTGTGCTACAGTGGAGTCTCTGGTACGCCATTGGCTTAGCTGGCTATCTGCAGGTCACCTACTATATGCAAGTGCTGTGGAAGGTTATCGAGCCCGAGCCGCAGATTGCATGGAACGGCGCCGTGGATGCTGTGCTAACTGCTTTGGCAGCATTAAGTGCTCTGGCAGCTGGATACTTGCACAGCGGTCGCTTGAGGCCAAAGGCCAGTTTACTAGTGCTATCAGTGCTATCGGCGCTGGAAGGTGGCAGCGTTCTAGTCTGCTGCTGGGCCAACGACATCTATTGGTCCTATGTGGGCTTTGTCATCTTTGGTGCCCTCTACGGCTTTACCATCACTGTGGCCAGGTGCGTCTACATCTATCTGTAAATCTTATCATATTAATGAATTGAAATTTATTCCTACAGTGCGGAGGTGGCTCGCAATCTGCAGGAAGAGAGCTTTGGCCTGGTCTTTGGTATTAATACGTTGCTGGCGCTGATCTTCCAATCTCTGCTCACCATTATTGTTGTCTCCGAGACGGGCTTTGAGCTCAGCCCCATTGACCAATATGCCGTCTATGCTTTCTATTTCATAGCTGTGGCCCTCATATACTTTATCTCCGTCTTGGTGGAGCATCTGTGGCAGCGCGGATCCGAACAAGTCCATGCGAAAGCTGAAAATTTAGAATAGGTCTTTAGGTTACCCTTAGGTATTTTATTTAGAGAAATTAGCCCTTTAAAAAATCTTTTTTTTTTTTCTTAAATTTCTTTTAGCATTCCTTATTATTATTTGAAAAATCGTTTAAATTTAAGATAAATATATTTGTAGTTTGTTATTTCATTGTACCCTATTGTACTTAATATTACAGATATCAATTAGTTGTACATAGTAATAAAAATATTTATACAAATTGCACAAAAAAATGAAGCAGTTAAAATGCTTTTTGTTCATGAGGATAGTGTTTTTTTTTTTTTTCAATTATATTTACATTTATTATACCAAATCGTGAACCGAAGTAAATCGGCAGAAAGCTTAAGATTTAAGATATTGTTTTAAATCGGAAGAAAGCTTAAGATTTAAGATATTGTTTCAAGTGAAGTTTTATTTCTAGTTAAACGATGATGGATTGGAAGCCCTACTTTATTTATCACAATATTCTTAATATAAGCTTGAATATAACAAGCAAATGAATATACCATAATAAACATTTTATGATTGCAATACAAAACCGTTTTATCAACTTATTAATAGTCATTTCACAGAGCATTGAAAGAATATAATAAACTTTACGACGTAAGTATGTGTAATAATTTACATCCTTTATTTCTTTGCTCCCTTACTAACAAGAGCAACTAACCTTTCGCCTCGTATTATCTCATTATACCCTAAGCCTATTATACTGAGTAATTCGAGGTATGATGAGTTGCTATATACATAGTAACATACATCAGAAACCGCGTTTTTATTCCATAATCCCATAATTGAATAATAATAAGATAAGAGATACATATCACGATATATCTTTATCACGAAATCTATGAGAGCTAAAGATCTGAAATATTCCACAATGGTATCATAGTAAGATTAAAGCATATATATATATAGATATTTATGCATAAGTAAGATTGTTTAAAGCAACTCGAATAGTGTATTATTGTATTCGTGTATTCGTGATATTCAGACTGGAACACTCATGTTTTATAATCACCGTCTAGAGCCCCCCTACCATTGTTGTATTAAATAATTGAAACTTATTAAATTGCCGTACGGTAATCTTAAACGCGCTTTAAACTTATTTATAACGAATGCATAGATGAATAATGTGTGAATTTTTGCAACTAGTTAACTGCAGCTGTATTCGAAAGATTGTACCTGTGATTAGGGAAAATTTTCGCATTTCCCGTCTGGTACATTCGTCTGTGGACTACAGTGCTGATTACAATAAATATATATAGTTAGGTATATAGACACCTATGTGGCCGTGTTGTTTAACTTGTAACCCCATAAAAAATGTGCAATTATTTTAATTATTTGTATGCTACGTCCGATTACTCAAGTTACAGCTCGTTAGTCGAGTTTGACCAACTCGCTGATTAGATTGTGTTGAGCAGGCACTCGCACCAGCCATGGAGCATTCTTGGCTGAGAATATCTGGAGTGCTTTGTGTATTCGGATTCTTACGTGAGCTGCGGCCCTCGGAGCCCTACCACTCGGAAATTTTACTGGGCGAGTGGTATAATGTGACACAAGATCAGGTGAATCGGAGTGTCTACCCCATCGGGACCTATTCCTATTTAGCTCTGTTGATTGTTGTTTTTCTGGTCACCGATTTTCTTCGGTAATATGCACACAAAAACTCACACCCACATACATTTACAATTCAAATACCCTACACATAGATACAAGCCCATGATTATTGCCAACGCTCTGACTGGGATTATTATTTGGACCGTGCTGCTAACTACGAGCACACTGTTTGGCCTACAGATCAGTGAAGTATTCTATGGTTTCTATCAGGCCACCGAAGTGGCGTATTATTCCTATATATATGCCAAGGTCGATAAAAAGTATTATCCCCGTGTCACATCCCATACACGAGCGGCCATGTTTGTGGGAAAACTTGTGGCCGGATTATTGGCCCAATTGCTCATCGGCTTTGATTGGATGAACTATCAGCAGTTGATGTACATATCTGTAGGCTGTTAGTATGACTCAAGTATACATATATTATAAAATACGATCATATAGTAAATGGTGTATCACACAGCACAAGTGTTCGCACTCCTATGGACCGTCTTATTACCCAAAGTGGAGCAGAGCTTGTATTTCCATCAACAGGTGGCAGTCAGTGGACCCGTTGATAAGGAAGCTGATGCGCCTGAGCAGCTTAAAGATATTTCTAATGAGCATTTCAATGAACTCTCCGTTGCCCAAAAGGACCGTGCTCAACCGTTGCAACTGTTGTGGGCGCACTTCCACATTGCATACACAAATGTTATGGTCCTCCAGTGGAGCTTGTGGTATGCGGTGAGTTTGGCTGGCAGTTTACAGGTCGCAACCTACATGCAAGTTCTTTGGAAATCATATGAAAATGAGCCAAAAGTGAGTAAAATGAGAATAATTTGTTTTTGTTATTACTCATAGTTTCATAGATTGTATGGAATGGGGGCGTAGACGCCGCCCTAACTGCACTAGCTGCCCTCTTCTCTCTCATGGCGGGATATCTGCACGCAGGGCGTTTAAAAACTCGTGCCAGCCTTTTATCGGTAGCTGTGCTAGCGATTCTGGAAGGTGGATGCATATTACTCGCATCCTGGACCTCAAATATATACTTATCATATCTGGGCTATGTGCTATTTGGAGGAATATTTGGATTTATCATAACGGTAACCAGGTAAGTTGAGATTACATTTTAGTCTATTTTTTAAAAGAAACGCTTTTCACATATTGCAGCGCCGAGCTAGCCAAAAGTTTGGTAGAGGATAGTTTCGCATTGATTTTTGGCATTAACACTCTTATTGCACTGTTACTACAAACTATACTTACTCTTGTCGTCGTCTCTGAGAGTGCGAATCTTCAGTTGAACACGTTTGAACAGTTCACCGTTTATGCATTTTATTTTATTGTAATAGGCGCCATTTACTTCATAGTCGTTGTTGTTCAATACTTGATTAGTTGCTCAAAAACTAATTAAGGGCTTAGGAAAAATAGTAATACTATTGAGGTATTACAGTAATAGTTAATTCTATGGAAGAATTGACGGTTGAAGCTTAAAATGAAATAATTATTATATTTTTTTTAGAAGTAAGCATTTAATTTGTATTGCAACTCTATTTTATAATTTCAATTATATTACAATTAAATAACTATACCTAATTTGTATTAAAATATAGTTTTTATATTTTGAATAATCGTGCTACCAGACCTAACAATAAAAATACGTTAATGAAATGAAGTGCATTTAAAAATACTAACAAAATAAAAAATCAGTTCAACCATCTGGTCTCACATTTTTTGATATCTTGTGACAGCTCGGCACCATAACGCGGGGTTAAACAAAAATTTGGCTTGGCAGAAAATGCAAAGCGTAAAAAACAATTAATACTGATGCAGCAGACAATCTTTGACATATCTGCACTTCAAAGTGCTTCGATCAGCGAACTGTGCCAGTTTAGGATGTAGCTATATACAACATATTGTCGAGCCATATACTTATAAAATTGTTTTAAAATAATTAATTGGTTTTGCTATTATCAAAAATTATTAAAATGCGCTTTGTACGTCGCGGTGTAGTTAAGCTGGTGCTAATTTGCACAGTATTAGTCACGTTCGTCACATTTTTATTGCTTAACTCCGAGCCGGAGGATGTAGATAAAAACATAAAAATGTGAGTATATGAATATACATATATATGGAATTATATGTATGCAAAAAACATATATGTATCTTAGACTTTATTTACGTTTCTTGATTATTCAACTTTGCGAAACATTGCAGTCAAATAATTGAACGATCGATACGGTCTGTCATGAATCAGGGGGAATGTCGCCAACCCCATTTGCCACTGGATAATCCCGACATAATGAAATTCTACAAGCCGGTTGATAAAATAAACTGTGGGACAAGCCCGGATTGGGTTATGTGTGAGGTAAATACTGACTGCACTTGAGTATATATTTGCATTGTTGTGGCTATATGTTTTCTTTTGAAGACCTTTGCATGTTATCATCTGCATTGGAAGTCCGAAACTTTTAGCAATCATTTGTATTTTAAATAATACTGATTAAGGATATCGAATTTTTAATTGGTGTATACTTTAAAATTCGATAATTCCGTAGAAATCGATATGCTTTGTGAAACCCGAGATAACGGCAGTGCATGGCGATATAACATGCTCGTATACGGATATTATACGCAAATCGGACTACACTGCGCGCTTTGGACGAACAAATAGAATCAAAGAGCCTTATGTACTACAGAATAGCGATTTTGTTCGAGTCGCCTGCCATGCGTCCAGCGGTGAGAAGTGGTTTGGCATGGCATTTGGAATACGAGATACTGTGCAACGACCCGTAGTACCAAATGTAGCTGTATTACCTGCCGAAATAGTTATTGCCAATTCACAACAACAACCACAGCTGCAGGAGGTGCCGACGAGTCCCTTTTACAATGTATTGATGTTTGGCTTCGATTCCCTGAGCCGGAACGCATTCATTCGTAAGCTACCGCGCACCTATGCCTATTTAACTCAGCAGCTGGGCGCCATTGTACTCCAGGGCTATAATATTGTTGGCGACGGCACTCCACAGGCGTTGGTGCCTCTGCTGACTGGTTACACAGAACTAGAGCTGCCGGAGACAAGGAAACGAATCTCCAGCGCTGGTAGTGTTGATGCATATCCCATGATTTGGCAGGATTTTAGACGACTCGGCTATATGACCTCATTCAACGAAGACTTGCCATATGTGGGCACGTTCACATATCGGATGAACGGCTTCGATTCCCAGCCTGTGGATCATTATTTGCGCACGTATTATATGCAGGCTTCGAATATGCTGAGTGGTAGTGCACCAAACTGTATTGGTGCCCAGCCAGATCATCTAGTCATGCTGGACTATACAAAAAATGTGAGTCTCTTAAATATAACTTCATGCAATCATAATTCACTTAAAGTGTCGTTTTCGAATTACAGTTTATGCTGAAGTATCGTGACTCTCCGCGCTTTGTATTCAGCTTTCATGGTGGTCTCTCCCATGATTCTATTAATCTCATTGGCGCAGCCGACGATGATGTGCACGATTGGCTGGTGACACTCAAGGAGAAGTCCCTGCTCGATGATACTATCCTAATATTCATGGCTGATCATGGAAACCGATTTGCAGAAGTGCGCGCCACTCTTCAAGGCAAGCAGGAGGAACGTCTACCGTTCTTTAGTTTTACATTTCCCGAATCATTTAAGAAGCGCTTCCCCCAGGAGTATAATAATTTCTTGGCAAACGAGCACCGACTTGTCACACCCTTCGATGTGCATGCCACGCTCAAGCATCTAATACGTAAGTTTACCTAGAGCTTTAACCTATTATATAGAATCTAATTAACATTTATGTTCGTGAAGAGATGCAATCAGTGGGGCTGAATGACCAGACGCCTGACACTAGTTACGATGTCTTCAGCAATGATATCCACACGGAAACTAGTCAGACTATACACATCTCGGAACAAGCGCGAGGACGTTCCATATCGTTATTTGAGCGCATACCCAGCAATCGATCATGTGCGGATGCGTACATTGAACCACATTGGTGTGCCTGTCTTAACTGGCAGCCGCTGGAGCTGAACGACAGCCGTTACGAGGGCATTATTCTCAAGGCTGCCAACAGCATAGTGGAAACAATCAATGCAGCAACCCTTGAGAGGCGTCAGTTCTGTGCACCACTTCAATTGCTGAAAGTCAACTGGGCGCTGCGACTGCTGCCACACAAAGAACTCTTGCAATTTAAAACCAATAGTGACAAAGACGGCTTTCTGGCCGACATGACGGGTCACACCACAGTACACGAGGTCTTCTATCAGCTGCAACTTGTCACCCAACCAGGCCAGGCGCTGTATGAGGCGAGCGTGGCCTACAATTTGCACACATTCGAATGCACAGCCAAACTCTCGGATATATCGCGTGTCAACAAGTACGGATCGCAAGCGAGATGTATTTACGAGCGCGATCCGGAGCTGCGCAAATTTTGCTACTGTAGAGATTAAAGACCTAGTCAGTGCACAAACAATCTATATATTTAATTTAAAATTAGCTCTCTAGAATACGAAAATTTTGTTTGTATTCCTGTGCCAAAGACTTAGCTCTTGTCACAAAAATTTAAATTTTACGTTTGAAGCTCTCTCATTGTGCATAGTTCCTTAATTAAACAAACCTAGAATATTTTGATATTGAAAAATACAGTTATTATTTTTATAGAGGTATTTATTAACTTGTATGTTGTGTTTATATCTTTATTTGAATATTCTCTTAAACCATGCCTATGCACTTATATTCATATATCATTACAAATGCATAAATTCGTAACCGCATAAGTATTGCTTTATACAAATGAACGGATCTTTCAAAAATATAGTATTTGTAAATAACCAACCGCACATAACTAGCCAAAGAATTGATATTTGTAACTTGCACTCGTCTGGCATTAAACCCTAACAGGCAGATATATATATTTTGTAGATCGGCAAACAAATACGAAACATGTTAACCATATTTAAACGGGTTGTCTGAGTAATGGGCTATAATAACACTTGTACGTTCATTATGTTGTCAATGGCACGTTCGATTTTCTGGTCTGTTCAAATGTATTGCATTGTGTATATAAATATATGTGTATATGTATATATATGTTTAACCTTTATATTTTATTAATATATGCATACTTATATTTATATAAGTAACTATAAATTATTTATCGCACACAGTACGAATCTTAACTTTGGGTTGACTGCTACGGATTGAGCTTTTTCATTTGTTTTTCAATACTTTTAATATTATTCTCAAAAAAAATGTATTTTACTGCACATGTATTTTATAAACATGTTAGAAATCATGATTTATTTGTAGAAAAATACAAAAAAAAAATCAATAAATATTTATTGAAAAAGATATAGCATCATGGTATAAACAAATAGGAAACTAGGGTAATAAGATAATCTACATTAAGATGGAAACAGGACATTATCGTTACAGTTGCTAAATTAATTTTTTATGTAGTAGTTCTAAAAAGATAGCCTTGCAATATAAGGGGCGGGGTCTATCTGTATGTGTGTGTCGGTGTGTGCTTAAAAAGTATCGCATACTTTACGGCATAGGCGTTTGAATTACCCGCACTCATCAAAAACTTATAAACTAACCAGACAAATGGCCATGAAAAACGTAATACCAATATACACGTGACCAATAGAACTTGGGGTGTGTCTAAAATTTGGGGACATTCGTATTGCATTTCTGTTGCTTTAACTAATTGTAATTGTAATGATTATTTGGTTAAGTGCATGAGAGATTTGCCGATGAGTGTACATCTTGCTTAGCTATAAGCTGCTGTGGCCGCTGATGTGCCTGTGGATCCCATTTTGTGTCACGACACGGACGTCGCCAGGAACTCTTGGAGCCGCTGAACGGTGCCTCGATCCAATTTGCACAGATCAAAGTCAAAGGTTTTGTGCGTGATCTCGTAGCAGCCGGTGGCAGCGATCATTTCGACAACCTGCTGCAGCTCCTCGTTGTCCTGCAACGTCATTATCTTGTGATGCAGCTCCTGAAGTTCGCTCAGATATTCTGTGGGCAGAGGCGTGCTGTTGCCGGCTCCACTCAGCGGTTGATTCAGGGGATCAGCAGGTGAATGACTATTATTGCTATTGCTGTTGCTATTTATAGCTGGACAACTGTTGCTGTTATTGTGGCTACTCGGCGAGGAGTTGATGCTATTGTTGTTGGCTGACACTGCTGTGCCTGCTGCTGCTGATCCTTGTCGCAGGGACGGCGACTTAGACTTCTCGCGCGCAGATTTGCTTGCTGCCTGCTCTTTCTTTGTTGACTTCAGTGCTGGTTCAATGAAGGTGGTGCTGCTATTGCCGCTATTGCTGTTCTGTGAGTTGCGTCGATTGCGTTTCTTTTCATCTTTAAGCTCCGCCTTCTCAAGCTTCTCTGCCTTGGCGTCCGGTGACTTGTCCACTTTTTCTGCCTTCTCTGGCTTTTCGGCTAACTTTGACTTGGCTTTTTGTTCTTTGCCCCCATTGTCCGTCGGTTTGGTATCCTTTGCACTATTCTGGGCGTTTTTGGCACCCATTGAGCTCTTCTGTTGGCTACTCTTCGCTGGCAAATCAGGAAAACTGCTGTTTGAGCTGTCTGAATGCTGCAGTGTTGCAGCTGTTGCCGCCGCCAAGGCACTGGTCGCTGCCAAGTCTGGAGCCGACTGCGCCGAGTCCATATCACTCAAATCCAAATTGCTTGATCCCTTAATTGGCGTGTGTGCCGCTCCAGCTGTTGAGCCAGACGTGGGTGTCGAGCCCTGCTTATTACTATGCTTACTGTCAGCCTCGCGTTGTCGTTTCTCTTCTTTGCTGGCTGTTTTATCTTTCGATTTTTTGTGTTTCTCTTTTTTGCTAGTCACGGACACAGATTTTTCCATGCTGGCTTCAGCCTGCTGCTGACCACTCAGTTCTGTCTTCGGAGATGCTTCAGTAGTTCCTGCAGCCGCTGCTGTTGCTACCGTTGTCGACTTATCCGATGCATTTGGCTGTAGCTGCTGTGACTTATCCTTTTCGCGATCCTTGGGCTTGTCCTTGTCACGCTCCTTATCCTTATCGCGCTCGCTACGGTCCTTGTCTTTCTCCTTATCCTTTTCTTTGTCTTTGCTCTTATCTTTCTTCTTGTGCTTGTGCGATTTCTTTTCCGCGGTGCCATTGCTATTGCTACTCGTTGATTTCTCGTTTTTGCCTTCGGCGACTTTTTCAGCGCCCTTTGTTGTTGCAGCAGGTGATTTTTGTGGCGGCACCGTCAGCTCATCCTTGTCATAGGCTCGTTTACCAATGCTAGAGGCCAAACTACTGGTACTTGCGCTGCTGCCCAGCGAATTGGGTGTGCCTTTCCCGGTGGCCTTCATAGAATCATAGCTGGCTTGAGATTGTTGCGACTGTGCTTGTTGTGTTTGGTTGTTGTTGCTACCACTACTACCGGTGGCGGGGCTGTCGCCGTGTCCACGTTCGTCCTTCTGTGACCGCTTATCCTTTTCCCGCTCCTCTCGCTGTTTTTCCCTTTCCCGTTCACGTTCCTTGTCTTTTTTCTCCTTTTTCGACTTTTTGCTTGAGCTGCGCTCTTTGTCCTTTGACTCAGACTTCCCAGTGGACTTGTGCTCGTCACGCTCTTTGGAACGGGCATTCGGTGTACCAGATGCACTGTCCGTGGGCTTTTTAGGACTCATTTCGGCTAGTCCACTTCTACCACCGGCCTTAGGGCTGGCAGTGCGACGGACTAGTGCACTGGCAGCTGCAGTAAGCGTGCTGCTGCTACTACGTTCTCGTTCACGATCCTTGTCGCGGGACTTATCCTTTTTGGATTTCTCCTTGTCTTTGTCGTGTTTGCTGCTGCTGCTCTCGGATTTGCCAGACTTTCGTTCTTTGTCCCGACCATGTCGATCTTTTTTGTCCTTGTCGCGTGGTTTGTCCGAACTGTTTGACTTATCGCGCTCCTTACTTGACTTCTCCTTACCATCGTGAGCACCGACCTTGCCGCCACTAGAGCCCGATTGTGCCTTAGTGTCTGGTGAGTGCTTGGATGCACTTATTGCCGGCAGATTAGCGCTAGACGCACTTCCTTTGGTAATAGGTGAGCCAAAGAGTGCAGAGAATGTGCTAGCCTTGCCCTCATCGGTACGCGACTTGTGTTTTTTAGAGCCCGACTCAATTACCATACTACTGCTGCTACCACCCTTCGCCTTGACTACGTTCAAATCTGATCCTGGTTCACTAGGTGATACCGTTCGATTCAGGGTGCTGGCGGCAGCAACGTTTGCACCAAACACCGGCACTCCGCCTCCACGCAACAATTTTGCACGAAACTCTTCCGAAGGCGCTTCAAAAACATGAGTTTTGACTTCAACACGATGGCGAGGTGGTCCGGAATTTTGCAGATCTAAATCATATTGGTACATAATGCGCTTCGGCTCGTCTCTATTACGAAAATATATTTCGACGGGTAGTATAAAGCCGGCATATCCTGATTCCTGTATGACATAAGGTGGCTCTTTGATAACTGAAAAGAAATGATTGCTGTTTTGGCGCGCAAATCGAAAACAATATAATTATTAAGTCTTACCACGCTTTGGCTTGGGAAACGACTTGTGCAGTATAAAGACGACCTTGTCAACGAATGCACTTATTTCTGCCTTATTTACGCCCTGCACATAAATCTCCCAGTCATGGGTGAAGCCCAGCGGATGTTTTTTGTTGCGCAGCTTTGATGTGTGACCAATTTCGAACTGCACCTTTACTGCCATATCGATGTCGCCGGCAACGGTAACGGTAACGCATTAATCTACTATGGCCTTTATATCAATATTCTTTATATAAACAATTTGTTCAATTTGCCTGCTCTCCACTTTGAGGCGGCGCAGTATGAATGTCTGGCCGAGTTTTATGTGTTGGTGCCACCTTAACCAAATGTTTTAAGTACCAGGCAAAAACAGTAATTAAATGTTTATTGCTGTGCAATTTTAATCATTTAATTGTTACACTTCGTGTGAAAGCGACTTCGATACCAGCTTTTTAATTTAACAACAAATACGGGCAAAGAAAACGAAAACACTCGCACCACATACACATTGGGTAATATCGATATCGATATATGTAAATAACTTGGATAACTAGATAATGCAACACTGCAGAGCTCAGTGGCTGCGCAAAGCTCCGTTTTTCGAATTTTGACTTCGATTTTCGACGAATACTCAAGTTGGAATGCTTAGAATCTCTCCTGAATTATTGTTATTAATGTAATAAATTTTTGTTGATTCCACGATTAATGAGCTGAGACAATTTTCTATGTTTTATGTCTGCCTTTATTTAATATGCCACTCTTAATTAAATTAAAAAGTAACTTTTAAAATTATTATTTATTCAATCCATATACTAAATACCAATATTTTGTTAATACCGACTACGATAAAACAAAATACTACAGATATAATATCGATAGCGAAACCGCTGTTGACAGCAGCTGTTTTGCCATTCGCTTGCAACTGTGAAAACAATTAAATGTTTTGCGAAAAATTAGCTCAATAAAACTTAAGGAAAATTGCAATTCATTAAATGTAAGCAGAAGATAGACCTTGGTCGCATATAGAAAGGGTCTAACATGGCTAGCGATTATAGCGCCAGCCAATTTGTCTCAACAAATACATGTGCAGCAAGTGCAGCTAGCTCCTCACGCTGGTTGACCGAGGAAGTCTTCAAGCTGATCGATATTGTGCAACGCGATGAGGCCATCTATAATCCAAGACATAAATATTACTTTTGCCGGCCATATGTGGAGAACTTTTGGCGTGAAGTTGACCTGAAATTGGAGAAAAATCCCGGCGCTAGTTTAGCCAAATGGACTAATCTGCGCATTTCATTTCGTCGCGAATACACGAATTATTTAGAAGAGAAAGTTCCACCATGCTGGTCGTACTTTGATCGCATGTTCTTCCTACATCCATATTTACGTAAAAAACATCAACAGCCCAAATCGTTAGATACACAGGTTCAAGATGCACTGGCCCATCTCAGCAACCTCTCAAGCCGAATGCAGCGCGAACGAGCAGTTAATACTTGTCCAGCTGCAAGTTCTACCAATGCCAGCAATGCGGCGCAAGTGAATCCCAATGGAACCATTCACTCGGCACAGCAATCACCGCAACAGCAACCGCTTGACAACTATTTGGACTATTTCGATGAGCACGACCACAATAACTCGGAGCTTGATGAAATAATTGATGAGGAGCACAGGACACGTTTTCAAAATCATACGCTCGACAACAATGACATCAAATCAGAGTGCGAAGAACCAGTCGATGACTACGAAGCCGAGCAAGAGCAGCGTGTTCATCATCAAGATGAGGATGACCACGATCATGAGCCTGATGAGCATGAAATGCGCTCGTTAGCATATGATGCGTCAACTACCGCTGCGGCACCCAGTTCTACATCCACATTAGAAAAACGCTACACTCAACATTATCAGCAACACGCTAGCAGCAGCAGCAGCAGCAACGGTAGCAGCCGGCTGCAGCACATGAACCGCTTACAACTACGGAATTACCACGAGGAGGCACGTTCAATGCGTTCTCGCTCCCAGGAGCTGCAAGGCGTTGCCGCTGCCGCTGCAGCAACTGCAGTGGCGGCATCTGTCAGTGCTGCAAGTTTACAAACTCATTCAAATATTTCGTTTGTACGGCCAACCTTCAGCAGCAAGGCCGTGGACATGGTGAGCACCACCACGCATGCTAATTCAATGGTCGCTGGCAACACTGCAGCAACAGCAGCATCCACAACGGATAATGAGAATCTGACAGTTGTTGCCGCACCTACCAGTGCTTATCTGAGTCAGCGTCATATGCATGTGCCGCACACTCACGCCCACACCCACCACCAGGTGACGACTCCATCGCAACGCCTGGAATTGACCAATTCATCAACAGCAGTGACAACAGCCGGTCCGGTCGAACTGTGCGACTGCAAGACCGATTCGGATGCCATGTTTCTAATGAGCCTGCTGCCCGACATACAGAAGTTGAATGGACGTGATCGTGGAAAGATCAAAATAGCTTTCCAAAACATATTGCAGGATTACTTGTATCCCGACTAAATGCGACTCTAAGTCACAATTGGCTGCTAGTTAAGATCTCCCAGCTCTATTCTGTGTATACAATTTTGCTTATAGCATGCACAAATTAAGTTTATCGATCGGCTCAGCCGAAAGTTTTTGTTTTGAACGTATTTCCTTAATTCCTTGAAGCTTTGCTGTGCAAAAACAAAGTATCCTTAAATTGTACTTTAACTGTATATCCTTTGAACAGTATGTGTTATAAATTATTTTATTTATATAATATATGTATAAATATATAATGAATACAAGACGTTTTGTTAAATTAAGAAATTCTTTCCAAATTTACAACTGTCAATGGCTTATGTTAAACTATAGCTACGCAGCCCTGTTAAAAGTCTCTTTTCGGATTAAGGCTTTAAATAGTAATACATCATTGAAATTCATAACAACTCAAAGAGTGGTTACTGAACATTAATCTTAGACAGTATTGTGATTTCGAATTATTTATTCGATTCGGGTTTAGTCAAAGAGCTTTAGATCGCGCGCTATCTTCTGTATTTTATTGTCCAGGGTCTTGTCTTCGTATTCGCAGATGTAGTAATGCCTTGATGTGCACTCTTGTCCATAGTATGCATAGGTGTGCTTGCCCGCGTTGTAGCTGAGGCGCAAGCAGCGTCCCTTGCCTTCTATTTGGACTGTATTGTTGAGTATATCGCTGTCACCTTTGGTTTCCTCGCTGCTGCTGTCAACCAGATTAGAGGCTGTTGAATTTTCCGCCTTCTGCGACATTGCAATCGATGTGAGGTTGGTATTCGGATTGACGGGCTTGGCGGAATTGGACCAAATCCACAAAAGACCCGGATTGAGACCACCAAGCCAATAGTCACGGCCTCGATGCGTTGGCTGATTAAGTAAATAGGCCATGATCTCCTCGTTCTCGGACAGCTTCTCGAATTCGGCCAGGTGCGCCGATAGTCCCTTGCAAGCAGTGTTTGCCGTCTTCCAGTTCACCTGCTGATGACTATTTATATAATAGCAATTATCGCTGATCCGTGTGAAATTTGTTGGACAGGGATCCCGGACTTCCTTTTGATTATTGCCAGCCATTAGATAATAGATCAATTGTTCTGTTCGCCTTACGCGACTTTCCAAATAATCTAGAAAGGGCGACAAGAAATAATACAAATTAGACTGAAGAGCTTGAATATTGTATTCCATATATAAGAGACATTGCTGGAAATATATATAAAAATTTTAATTTTTATGAGTAGAATAAAAAATTAAATACGGCGAGAAGGATTTTAGGTACTAGAATTATATATAAGCTAAATATATGATCTTTAATTGATATTGAATCATTAATACACAAAAAAAAAAGAGTGATAAAGAGATATTTGTCTGTCAAGTACAAGTAAAGAACTTTATGAAAATGGACAAGATTTGAGAGATTGCGCTCCATTGTTTTTTATCTTTTACCACAACATATAAATCATATAGAAACAACATATAAGAACATAAAAAGAAATTTCATATATACATATATCATAATTAAATATTGATTTCTAAAATAATCATTGAACAGCTTGAAAAAGACTTCAAACCATTTTAACGTCCAAATTATTTAGGCGATTAGCCTAATTATGATATATCAATATATATGTATATATGTAATTTAGAATATAATTAAATAGTATAAACAGCAAAAATGTAACTTAAAACATCTCCAATAATCCTATCTATCTGTTCAACTTATATTTGTATTTTTTTATTTCTTACCAACGCGATAGACCAACTTCTCAATGGCGCCCAGCAAATACAAATCGTTTTCAGAGACGGCTCGGAAAGTGTTGGGCGGACTGCCATGTGCCGCCAAATGCTGCTGCTGCTGCGAATGGGGCGGCGGCGGCTGCTGCAGCGGCACGGGACGCAGGTGCGCCTGAGGCGGAGTTGGCTCAGAGCTACCGAAACCAAAGAGCTGTTGCAAGAAACCGGGTTGCTGGCGCTGTTGTTGCTGCTGCTGCTGTAGTTGTTGCTGCTGCTGCTGCTGGTGCAACATTTGGTTTGTCATGGGCCGAAACTGTGGATTGACCATCGGGCCTTGACTTTCTACCGGCGCGCGAAGATGCGGCTCTAGCTCCACAGCCTCACCAATGCGGCGAGTAATATAAATATTGTTGCCCGGTCGCCTATATGCCGAGGAATGATAATTAATGGGTCCGCTCATCTCGCCGCCCATATAGGCCAGATCCTTAGACATGCGCTGGCTGCTGCTCTGGCTACAAATTGACACAAGTTAAATATAATCATCCATCTGAATCACCAACTAACACGCACACACACACACACCTTAGCACATAATCTTCGAGAAATTGTGACCAATTGGAGGCGTCCGTCAACGATTCATTTGCGTATTTTTGCATAGTTTCACTGCCGTCCGGCTTGCATAACCCGGGGCAAAGGCCCAGACATATGAGCCATATGCAGACATGACGACACATCATTAGTTTCTTTACCGACATGTAATGTTTGCTTACAGATTCCACTCACACTCCCTATGAATAATAATCACAAGAAATACAATATGCAATAAAAAAGAAAATGAAAAACACTTTCGGTTTCTAAGAGTCGCGTCCGCTTCTTGTGCCACTCAAACTCAAACTGAGACTGAGACTGAGCTTCAATTGGCGCTGTGGTTGGGGCTGGCTCTGTCATGACCATGGCGCGGTTTTTTTATTCAGTTATATTTTTTTTTTACCTGCGTTAAATGCAAAATTTCACTTTCTCCGACGCTCTTCACGAATGTAAGTCATTGGGTTTGCCGCTGTTTGTTTGTATTGTTTAAGTCTATTTGATGGCGGCGCCTTTTTCGGCACTGTTGTTAAACTTAGTGCGAGTGCGTTTTAATTGTTTACTCCAGTTTATTGGTAAATACAAATTAATTAACCTTACTTATTATCGAAAAGTCGACTACTGGGCAACTGAGTCTTATTTATTTACTCTTAAAACGGGTTTTATTGCTCAAATGAAGCTCAAGTATGACAATTCAATACAATACAATAAATGAGCATAAATCGTCTTTAAAATTGTATAAAATATTTAAGTTATTTTAGGATTATTCAAAGTTTGACTAATAAAAAATGCTCAGCTATATTAACCGAATCTTGTTTGGAATTTCCAAAATTTGATTAGATATCAAATTTACATTCATAGTATAGATTTTATATGAGCTATTTAATAAAATTGTATTGTATTTCTTTTTAAATTCAAGATACTGTATTACCTTGTAACCTGTAATGCCTTTTACTTTATTAAAGTTTCACATGCTTTTTATAAAAGTGTTTTAAAACTAGTTCTTAAAAAAGTAAGTTTTCAGGTTTTCTAATAAAAAGCTAGATATGTAAGCCAAGCCAAAGATTATTTATTTATTAAAGTCCTTGTTGTTGCTATTATAATAAAATATATATAATTATTATATATATTTTGAAATGATTTTTCAAATTATGCTCATCTTAATGTGATAACCTTTTATCATTATTCAATTAATTGTTTTTTTGTAAATAGATCGTTGCCAAGACTCAAATGTATATTAAAATGCGTTAAGTATATAATAATTATAGAAGTTTAGGATATATATTTTTGAAAATTATGCATCCTGTTATTTTGTTTATAAGTTGTTTATCAAAATGCAAAAATAAAAATATACATATATTTTACGATAATTTATGTTTGTCATGACTATTCACAAATCATTTCTACAAAGTTGGCTTTCAAAGAAATGGCAGTTGAGTTTGAGCCAGTTTGCATATCATTAAAGCTTGATTAATCCATTGAGTTGCCGCTCGCTCATTGATGACTTTAGAGGCGAACGGCCCAAAATGAATGCGACCAGCATCCGTGAGTCGTGGAGCGTGTTTCCCGCTCTGCCCACATGACTGTAAGTGCTCTCGAGAGACATATTAAAATTATTTTGGATCGGTTGCCCTGAGCTGATCAACATGCTCAAATTGACTTTCATTGCGACTTATTTTGACTGCTTATTAGCCATCAATTTAAGCATGTTGCAACGAAGGTCTCTTCTCGACTTTGGTCTGGTTCGATGACGCATTTCGTGTTTCGTGTAATTATTTATTTGTGCGAAGGGGTTTTCCCAACGTGTTTTGCATTTCTTTAAAACCTTATGAAGAGTTACGGCAGACGTTTCTCAAGCTATACGTAGAAATCCAAATTCAGTCTAAATTTTAAACAAAATATGTGGCTTTTTGTTGCTTCTTAAATCTGCGCTTCTTCGATCTACGATAAAACTGTATCATTTGTGCGATACAAATTCGATTAGGAAACTCGACAACTTTCTCTGGCCCTGGCCTTCAAGCATTGACCTTGGATTCCCCAGATTCTGCGTAAGTTTGACAAAACCATTTAGCACCTTTTGCCCTTTAAGAGTAATTTAATTAAAGCGAATTGCCCCACAATAAAGAATTGAGAGCTCTGTTCCATGCAAAGACAATAAGTTGTAAGTTCTCATCAAAGCAAACATCAACATATAATTTTTTTGTAATTTTTTTTATAAATTTTATATAGTTTTTTTTTTCGTATTTTCTGGGTTTTTTTCTTTAATATATTATAAAATTTGAAATTTTCAACCATTCATCATTCTTAACAGCATAGATATATATTAGGTCTCTCTCTTGCTCGCTTCGCTCTCTCTCTTTTTCTCATTCTCTGTATATATATTTTCATTTATTTAAATCTCGTGCTACTAAGGATTGGGTGGTTAGTTACTGCTCGAGTTCTTAATATTTTTAAAACATGACTTTAAAAATACAAAAAATTATTCTTGAATTCAGATAATTGTTCATGTTGTTGTTGCTGCTGTTGTTGTCGATGTTGTTGTTGTTATTATTTATTTATTTAGAAATAGATTTGATTTAAAGATATACACAAAAGATGTTGTTCTTGGTATTTGGTTTTTCTTTCTTTTTTGATTTGCAAAATGATATTAAGATGATAATCGTTTACATTAAATTGAGTTCCACTTCTTCTTCTTCTTCTTTCTCTACTATCGTCCGGAGCAGAGGCCATGTTTAGTAGCCAGCCAATTCGGCGAATGTGGAGTCCATCTCGTCGGCCAGAGACTTGTACCTGTCCTTGTTGATGCCCAGCTCGTCTGTGAATCGAATAATATATATGGAGTATTAATAATTGGCACGGAATATTGGCGGATAAGTAAACAGAGAGTGCAACATTTATTTGAACACAAGTAACATAAATATTGAGCCACGTTGCCAGCAGTTGGCTGTGATACACTGTAAGAAATAAGTGTGCCGGGTTAATATATCAGTTTAGTGTTGCGCCGTTGACAAGCGTTTCCATATATGTAAATATATTTCTTTTAGTTAGTATTTGTAAATTACATAAAAAGGAATGCGTATTGTGTCTGAGTGAGGTTCATAGAGTGGTGTTCGGGAACAAGAAATCTCTAAGTGTGCAATGAGCGAGCCTTTGATGACCCAAAACTGAGCTACATGAGTGTGTATTCAACATCTGTCAAGTAGTGCCTTGGCAAAAGCCATCCGAACTGCAGTCTAAATAATGAGATATGAGCAGCAAAGGCGCTGCACGGATAGTATAGTCGAAAGTTGGGCTTGTTTTTGTGTCTGGGTAGGCAAGACAATTGGACATGCCACATTAAACAAAAGAAAAGAACTTTGCACTAAACAGAAATTAACTTTGTTTTTTGTTTTCGATACATATATATAAGATAATGGAAATCACCTGTTGATTCGAAAGCATAAATAACTACAGTTGGCATATAGAGAGTGGAACTGTTTCTTTGTTTTTACAGTGTAATAGTATCTGAGGGCTGGGTGGTATGTTGGAGAGCAACCACAAGACTATACAAATTATTTACAGTGTAAATTGTGACTGATCTGCACAGTGTCCAACAGTAGGGAATATGAATAATGCGAAATATGTTAGGGGAATACATTTGCTTGTGTCTCTGTATGTGCGTGTATGTGTGTGTGTTTGGACGTATGTCAGAGTGTGTGTGTATGTCATTATGGGAACTGTTTGACAATTTGTTTTTCTTATTTGGTTTTTAATATCCAGTAAGTTCAGCAAATGTCTGGTCCAAATCGTCGCAGATTGCTTTGTATTTTTCTTTCTCATGGAAGAGACGGTCTGCAAAAAGCATTTGTTGTTTATTTTATAATTATATTACATATGTACAATTAATAAAAGCAGCGTGTATTATTGTGGATAACCAACAATCAACATATGTACATTATAGTATAAGATATAAGTATATATAGACTGTTCGTATTAGTTGAAGCTGCATTTGAGTTTTTAGAACTTGAATGCGATATTTACATATCGTATATCGTATATCGTATATCGTAATTCATATATCGTATAGGGCAGGTGCACGCGCATCTCATTGGCGCACCGATATGGTTCGAGTAAATATATTTGGGAGTTATAGTTCGATTAAGGATTGACATACCTTCTAGCCTGTCGACTTCCTTCTGCAGGCGCTTGACTTGCTTCTCAGCCTGTTCGGCGCGCTGTTCGGCTTCCTTCAACTTGACGGACAAGGTCTTCATCTCACGCTTGAATTCCTCAACGCGCTGGTTGGCCTTCTCCTCGGACACTTCCAGAGATTTCAGCGAGTTGCCGACAACCTATATTGAAAGTAACGAGTTTCATAGTATTTTGGAAAAGGAATTTGATGTGTTGTATCAACCTTCAGTTCTTCCTCCAGCTCCATGATCTTGGATTCACCGGAGCGGACACGATCCTCAGCCACTTCCAGCTCATCTTCAACGAAGGCCAGCTTGCGGGAGACCTCATCGGACTTGGTATCGGCATCCTCAGCGAGCATGCGAGCTTCCTTCAATTGGTTGGTCAACTGATCCATACGCTCCTCATCCTGCTGGGAACGGTTCTCCAATACTTTGCACATACGGTTGTTCTCATCGGCCGACTGTGTGGCCTCCAACAACTTCTGTTGTGCGGTGGTTGAGCGCTCCTCAGATTTCTCCAAATCCTCCTCAATCTGTTGCACCTTACGGTTCAAGGTGGCTACCTCGGATTCCGTGGCGGTCAACAGTTTCTCCTTCTCCTCCAATTCGGTGTTGGCCTTCTCCAGCTGCTCCTTGGCGGTGACCAAATCGATCTCAACCTGAACAAATTTCTTCTCCAAGTCGCGCACCTCCTCATTGAGTTTGTCGGCGCGGGAGTTGGCATCCTTAGCTTGATTCTCGCAGGTATCTGCCTTATCAATGGCATTATCCTTCTCAAGCTTCATCGCTTGCATCTTCTTCTTGATGGCGTCCATGGTGTTTGTGTTTTTGTTATTTGCTTAGGAGGGAAGAAAACCGGAAAAAGGCACTGCAAACGAAAAATGTTAAGGAAAATTCAATAAGGAAAAATCTTTAAAGTAGTTTTTTTTTAATATTTAGTGTTATTTAAATTTAAAATTATATTTTATTTATTTATTTTCTATTTAAATATATTAATGTGATTATAATTATATTAGTATGGAAAAACATTTAAAAATATAATACATTCCAACACAAAGTACTTATATTAAAATTTTAATGACATGTCAAATCTACAGTTCTTTTTAATATAATATATTTATATTTCATATATTTTTTAATCTAAGATCTCTATTTTAAGATTATTTGCGCTTTTTCTTTCAAAAATTAAATTGCTTTCAAATATTTTCTCACAGCTCATTAAAATGCACTCCAGATAAAGAAAGCAAAATGTTTATTTTACCCAATGCAATTTATAAGGCTGCAGTCTAATAGCTGGAGGTGAATAATATATAGGTAGAATATACATACATATAGCTACATATACACATATATATGTATATATTTAAACATAAAGACGAAATGTAAACAGAATTTGTTTTTGCCGAAAACTTTTTAAAGCTAACGAATTTTTCTACGCCCACAAAAGAAAACTGAACGATCTCTATTGCTCTCTCTTTCCCTCCCACATGTCGATTCCATTTGTTAAACAAATTTCAAAGAGTTTAAAAATAAATCTGATATGCTTTTGCATGTGAATATATCCAGTCCAATATATGTATGTATGTACATATAGAATGCTGCTGGCGTTTTTTGGACATTTCGGCCTGGCCTGTCTGTAATTCTAGAGTTTTTCAAAGTGAGCACAGACATATATATATGTATATACATATATATATGTGTATATCTATATACATATATATACAGGCTGATTGCAATTTGAACATTTTCAGCTCATTTCTTTTTTGGGGTCAGAATTTGTGTAGGCGTTTGCCTATACACACGTAAGATTGTTATGTCTGTTTCTGTGTCGTTCGATAAGTAGGGCAAAGTCATTGATGTTGTAGTTGTACGGGGTTAATCCCAGATGGGAGAGGGAGATGTCAAGGCTTTAAGGAACAGCCAGACAAATGACTATAACATTACTCAATCATAAGTGAAATGATCAGCGCAATCCTAGCAACTTGAGTTTGACAAGGGAATTGATTGAATAAAATCTTCAAATTCAATGTAATTATTTTATATTTTTCCTAGAATATGGGAGCTATATATGTTTTATTTTGTATGGCCGTCAGTTTTATTCATATATAGGTAAAACGGAAAATATTGTGTGGGTGGCACACATCTATGTGTATATTTATTTATAATATACTCATAGCTATTTCTCGACATCTGCTCTCTAATAATTTTCTAGCATTTCTGACAAATGGCCAAAAAAAACTCAAGGATAAATTACCATTAGCAAAATGTTCGTTTGTGAGATCATGAAAGCTCAATGGGAAAAGCTTTCTCGTCTAAGTTTCAAGTAGAGTTAAAAATAAAATCTTTAAAGTTTCTACTCAGTCAGTATCTGTGTATCCGTATCTATGTGTCTGTGCGACAGGCAGGTGTCTGTCTGCAGTTAATTTTATAGAAGAATAGAAATCTGCTATGGGGCAGCTTTTCAATTCCGTTGTGTGTGAAAATTGTGCGTATGTGCATATGTATGTGTATATATGTATATGTATATGTGTATGTGTATATGCTCATGTGTGAGTGTATGTGTGTAGCTTTTCGAAAATGAGTGTGTGTGCAAATTGTTCACTCATACATACATTCATACACACTCACACACATACACATATAGAGGCGGATATTTTGGTCAGATTTAGTTACAAAATTCCTTATAAGCGAATTTTCTCACAACGTTCATATCATAAATTCGATATACTACATAATTCGTATAACTAAATGAGGAACAATAAATTTCGATTTTCTTTGTTTTTACAGATTTTTGGGCACTTTTTGTTGAATTTTTAATCTTCTGTCAGATTTATTATTTGTATTTTTATATTAATTAATCTATTTATAGACACATACATATGCACATTAATAACTGAATTCGTTATATATAATATATAAATATATATATATATTATTTATTTTTTAAGTTTTTATTATGCAGATAGCAATTTGAAATATGCATTTCAACTGCACTTTTCACTTTTTTTTATAACGTATAAAAATTTTTGTATGTAGAATTTATTCTGTTTTTTTTTTTAATAATTACGCAGTTTTGTTGAAAATATATTATACAGTTTTCCAATTTATATTTATATATATTTTTTATATTCCCAATGCAAAAATCCTGGCAGCAGCCGCAACTAACCTTAGCGTTTCAAACACACTATACGCTGTCGAAACCCCGAGAACACTGATGCTGACCAAGTCGCGGTGCCGAGAAAGCGACCCCAAGAAATAACGCAAGGCGCACACACACACACACCTGCACACAAACATACCAACACACACAAGCACTCACTCATACATAGGCACGCAGTATTGAATAATTTTTAATTTCGTAAAATTTCCCATTAAAAAAAAAAAAGAAAAGCGCTTTCGCAACTTTTCATGGGCCATTTGAAATTTCCCTCGATATTTCCCCAAATACACATACACATATACCTTCATGTATCCGTGTACTTGTATACATGTGCGAAGATCTCACGAAGAGCCAGCTCGCTCTTTCTTCTCCTCTCTCTCTTTTTTGGACTATGCTCGCATTTTCTTTTACTGCATTCAAGGCGTATGATGTCTCACAGACAGGCGTGAAAATTATGCGTTTTTTTTTTCTTAATTGAAAAATATACATACGTGAGTACATATATATTTTTATTTTGTATTTTTTCTATATGCTTGTGTATCTGTATCCATCCAAAGTGATGCTATAAATAGCACATAAATGTACGAAACATGCCCGAGTCGGACACGGCTAACAAGATGAGAATCTATTTTGATTAAATAAATATTGAGAAATTTTTTTTTCAATTTTTTTTTTCACACGGTGCAGACCGCTTTTGGTCTATATACATACTCACAACTATAATTTTTATATACATACATATGCACATATATATTTGTGACGTGGCATAAGAAAAACACAATTATAGTTTCAAAACTTAAATTTATTATCAGGAAACTAAAAGAACAAAAAATGAAAACGAGAAAATTAAAACTAAATATTGAAGAGAAAATTGCAATTTTTGCATATTTTAATGAATATGTTTGAAAAGTTGTAAACATCTTTTATTAGTTTACTTGAAATAGTAACCGAGAGCAACCAATCTGCAAGAGCTAGAATGAAGCATTTATATGGACATGCTTACCAGTGTCCGAAATATATATACATATATATATTTGTATTATAGTACGATCACTACTTGGATGTACTCTTAACTTATTTGTTATATTAGTATGAAATATTTTAGCTATTGTGAAGTTTACAATACGTACAAGTTACATATATGTATGTATGTACGTACTTTCCTATTAAAGCTATGGCTATGGCAATATAGGATATTTTTACTATGTATGTGAATCACTCAAGCAGAAAAAGGCAAACTTCCTTTTGGGATTGCTTCGCTTTATTGCTTTTACCCAATTAAAGAAAACAAGTAAGAAAGCTCTAGTCGAGACTGCTCGACTACGAGATCCCCT
>NW_022045931.1:43917-68975 GCF_001654015.2 Drosophila navojoa
ATATACTTTGTGGGGTCTGCCACGCCTCCTTCTGCCTGTTACATACATTTCAACAAAACCATTATACCCTGATTTCCCATTTTCAATGGGTTCAGGGTATAAAAAGACAGGTCTAGCACAGGAGTAAAAATAATTACTTAATCGTTACAATTACGTTTCATTTATTTCGCCCCACCAAAAATCAACCACGAGGTCCACCTTGTGCATACCTATGTAGTTGAACCTTTTTCTCAAGCATAACTACGCCTATATAGTGGGCGAAGTTATAGCCAAAAGACTTCTATTAAATTAAATCATTTTATATATATATCTATTTATTTATCTTTTATTGTTATTCTCCTCCTCCACTTTGCCATATGTTATTAAAAACATATACCCTGTTCATAGCACAAATTCCAATCCTAGCTTCCGAACCATTGCAATCTAGGATCTATCTCCGCATCTTCCACTTACGATCACTGAATCATTTGCTACAATAAGGAAAACAAGACAAGGAACTCCCATATGACAGAACTTTAAACTTACTTACATTGGGCCATCGAACTGGAACCATTATGCAACACTGTAAACTCAATGCGGTAAACTTCCCATCAATATCCAATCAAAAGTCATTTGTTTTCATATTTTTATGCAAAAGAATTTGTTTTTCCATTTATTTGTCATAAAAATATAAACGCTTAATAACTGAGAATGTTTAGATTTTTAAAAATACTTGTACATATTGAATTTGTATGTTTCACAATTACAAAAGCTATGAATGTGTAAATTTTATTAATATTGGTTTTGGAATTTTCTTATACATCTCAATTTATTTGCAAAGGCCATAGAAATTTTCAACTAATTTTAGATACATTTGCCAACTAGCTTGCAAGCATAGATTCCATTTGATTTATTAAAAAATTTACCGAATTTTGTATAAAAAAGAAAAGTATGTGTGTGCAGTATGTGAAGCTAAGGTATTACATATATAAGCTATTGACTGGTGGGCTTCAGATATATTGAGAAATATAAATAAGTGATCTGTGGCTGAGGCTGAACTTCATTTAACTTGCAACCCTTAGGTTTACAGGCAGTATTTTCTGTTGAGTCAAGCTATTTCATACAAATATCCAATTTAAATATGATTCATATATAATTATATATTTTATCGCTAAAAATTTGTTTTATTTTTAATGTGGGAATGCTTAAGTAGAACGTTTTTGTAGCTGGATGTCGAAGGCTCCACTGGACTCCAATTGGTCATCTCTCATCAGCTCAATAGTTGTTGAGGTCGGCGTATTCCAGCTCCTGGGCAATGCTTTTGTACTTCTCCTTACCTTTGCTCACCTCATCTACGAGTGCAGCAGTCGAATAAATATAATAATAACAATAATAGAAAAGACGTAATCATTTGTATATAGTTTTTTAGTTTATTGCATAGTAGATTGTGAATACAAATGATAATTAAATAAAATTGAGTTAAACAAATACACAATGCGTTTGTCACATATAATTTAATGAAGGCTTTTAACAAAATCTAAATACATTTACTTTAACTACACAGGCAATACACGTTTACATAGAACACCTACGAGTATGCTACGAGATACATAAACAAGAAATGTGCAGAAAAATATGTGTAGATAGACTTTGGTGGAGCTCTTGGAGGCGGGCAATGGAGCAGCGCTTATTCCTTGAGGATGAGCTCGACAAAGGCGGTATCGAGATCGTCGCCGATATCCTTGTAGCGCTCCTTCTCCAGGACAAGGTCGTCTGTTCATTGTTGTCAAATCATAAGCGAACACAGAAGAGTAAAGAAAATACACAAAACAAAATATTTGAAATTAATAAAAATGAAAATATACTTAAATCAAGTACACAAATAAATATTGATAAGCCCCTCACATAACATAGAAAAAGAAACCTTTTACATAAAAACATTGAGACTGACACTATAATGGATTATAATCCAATCTGGACAACAAATAAAATCAACTGAATATATTTACCTCTGTAAATAAAAATAAATAAAAAGTAACGGCAGTGGCACTGCTTGTCGGCGGCAGCGTTTGTGGTCGGTAATGCAGTGCGTCGCTAGCTGTTAAATTCAAAATCAAAAATAAAATGCAACAGGCAAACAACAAGAGCTCAAAACAAAACTCAGCCAAGCAGCGTGTTTTCTTTTGTTTTTGCTTTGCTTCGATTAGATTGTTTTAATTAATATGAATAACAGTTTTTGTTGTGCATCAAATAATAAACAAATAAAAGCAGGGCAGCAGTTTGTAGCGGTTGTATGTCTTGCGCAGCGAATTGCGGGGCATTTATCGTTATCGCTATCGGTAAAGATAACGATAGCGAGCTTCGTTGATTTAGGCTGGCGGCGCCTCGGCCTCAGCGGCTGGTGCAGCGGCCTCGGCAGCTGGCGCAGCAGCTTCAGCAGCTGGTGCCGGTGCAGCCTCTTCTGCCGGTGGGGCAGCTGGTGCTTCGGCCGCTGGCGCAGCTCCTTCAGCTGGTGGTGCAGCAGCGTCAGCTGGTGGAGCAGCACCCTCGGCCGGTGGAGCCGCACCCTCAGCTGCGGGGGCCGCGCCCTCAGCAGGTGGTGCAGCTCCCTCAGCCGGTGGGGCAGCCCCCTCAGCTGGTGGTGCTGCGGCTTCACCCTCTGGAGCTGGCTCTGGCTCAGAGCCGGGTGGTGGTGGCTCATAGTTCTTAACGAACGGCACTTCAGCGCCCTCTGGCGGCAAGTCGATCGAGTATTCGAATGGTGGTGGTGGTGGTGGTGGTGGAGTAGGTTCCTTTGGTGGTGGAGTTGGCTCCTTTGCCACTGGGACACCAGCCTCTGTGACAACAGCTCCCTCGGCACCCTCCTCGCCAGCCGCAGCCGCCGCTGCAGCTGCAGCAGCAGCGGCCTCCGCCTCTGCCGCAGCTCTGGCCTCCTCCATGGCGGCCAGCTCTTCGGGCGTGGGCGTCGGCAGCTTGGGTGTGGGTGGTTTCGGATTGCGCGGCGTCCAGAATGGCTCTAGGCCCTTGATCAGGTCCAGGAACGCCTCGTCGAGACTGTCGCCGATGAGGCAGTAGCGCTCTTTTTCAACGATTAGGTCGTCTGAGATGTTTGGCATGCGAACGCGATGGCAGAAAGCAAGCAACACAAGCAGTCGGGTGAGAGATAAAGCAATAGAGAGAGATAGAGATAGAGAGATAGAGGCATGGAGATAGCAATAGTGAAAAGGAAGCATAAGCGAAGCTAACTAATTATTAAATGCTTTCCTAAGCAGCGGGTTAGTGGGCAAGTCGGGCGAATGGTTGGGAGGGCGTGGTCGCTTGTGAATCAGGTTAATGATCGTGCATTCGACGAACAGGAAAACACAATCCATAATTAGTTTTAGCCATAACGAGATCCTTTTTGATCTATTTACATAATTTGTTAACTACTTTATCAAATGAAATCAAATTCGATGCCATTTAAGCAGGAGGCGCTTCACCAGCAGCTGCATCAGCAGCAGGAGCTTCGGCAGCAGGTGCTTCAGCAGGAGCTGCTTCGGCAGCTGGAGGAGCCGCCTCTGCAGGGGCTGCTTCAGCAGGAGCTGCGTCAGCAGGAGCTGCATCTGCAGGAGCTGCATCTGCAGGAGCTGCATCCACTGGAGCTGCTTCAGCAGGCACGCCCTCTACAGGTGCGCCCTCGGTTGGTGCTGCATCTGCAGGAGCTGCTGGCGGAGCATCGCCCACTTCGAAGTTCTTTACATATGGCACTTCAGCGCCCTCTGGCGGCAGATCAATATTGTAATCAAATGGCGGCGGCGGTGGTGGTGTGGGCACTCTCACTGGCTCCTCAACAACTTCGGCAGCAGCTGCTGCTTCGGCGGCTCCATCGACTGCAGCAGCTTCGATCTCCGCACCCTCCCCTTCGCCTGCGCCCTCGGCCGCTTCTTCGGCAGCGAGCTTGGCTGCCTTGGCAGCAGCCGCTGCCTCCCGCTGCGCCGCAATGGCAGCGATCTCCTCTTCGGTTAGCTCGGGCGTGGGCGGCTTGGGGTAGCGATCGTTATAGAACGGCGGCATGCCCATTAGCTCGACGAACGTAAAGTCCAAGCTATCGTTAATGATCGCATAGTGCTCTTTCTCGTTGATCATCTCGTCTGGTGGCGGTGGTTTGGTAATTTAGTTGGTCAGTTCATTTTGGTTAGTTAGTGTTATTAGAATTGAAAAAATATCTTGATTAGTGCAAATATTGGCAGCTCTGGTTATGGCTAGTTAACTCTGGAATCCAAGAAGCCAATTCTGTGTGGGAGCACAATCTTCACAACAACAAAGACAACAATTGGCTGAAACAGTTCATTCTTGGGTTAGTTAGTACAACGAAAAATAGTCCGTCTGTCATAGGTCTTGGTATTTCATTTACCACCAGAGATATTTGTTCTTTTTTGAAAAATACTTTATTTGTGCAATTGCAGCAGCATGGTATTGTATTTGCATAGTATGTAATATATATGTATGTATATATTAAAAATATAAATAATTAATTTATGTAAATCGTAAATAAATCAATTTTTTTGTTTTTTCATTTTCATTTTGTTTTTGATGTCTCATTTAATGCCATTTTATGTTAGGTTCATTTTCATTTTAGCTTGCTCTTTTATTGGGGCAAGAACACATTTTCAGCAAAGATAGCGCATAGAAAACAGGGACTTTTAAATTTAATATTTTTAATTTAAAATAAAATATAGAAAGTTAACAATAGCTGTCTAATTATGAATGCTTGCAATTGGAATGGTGTGCGTGTCATTTGATAGTGTTTTGTCTTTTGTTTATTTCGGTATTTGCTTTGAATTTGTGTCTACAAAATAGGCGTGGCAACTTATAAGTAAGCAAATATTACACAACGTTCTGCAAACACGATTTGTTTAAATTGTATAAACAATGTATATATTAGCATAATTAATACAGTAGTTTAGCTGGCGACAAAAATACGAATACAAATACAAGTACAAATCGAATCTTTCCTTTTCAGTTACTTTACATATACATTTGTATAAATAATTACACATTAACTAATTCGCAAGTTGTGTCTTTTGTCATCTATAATAATTAATTACTTCGATCCATATCAAAAACAAAGAGTAGAAGAATAATAAAAGGGCTAGCAAAAGCAAATAGAAAGAAAAAGTTTAAACAAAATATTGCAACAGTTTTGTAAAGCATCAAATGTTTAAAAGTGCCGCCATTTTTTTTTAATTCTTGTATAACTTATTGCCATTCCAAAGGACAGCGATCAAGTGTATGCCATTCGCAGCGCAACGCGGACAAGCGAATGGCCAACAGCTTGCACTGCTTGAAAACATGAATGTATAGATTCATAGAAAATTTGGAATGCTCTCAATAGAAACAGAAGACATTCTTCTGTTTCAGTTTTAAATGTTTTTCTTTTTGTTTTAGTTTTGCTTCTTTGTTTTTGTTTGTTACGAGTTCTCTTTTCTTTCTTGTCTGCTTTTCTTTGAGTTTACCGCTTAAAATTATTAACGTTTTCATTTAAAAGTTTATCAAAAATTTAACGGCATGGGAAGACACATGGCGTTGTCCTGTGTGCCTTAGTATGCGTGTGTGTGTGTGTGAATGTGTTTGTGTTTTCTATTACAATAATATGGAAAGCGCCAGTTTTCTGTATTGACGTCAAAGCAGGCAGTTTAGTTCATTTACATAAGCTGCAAATTATTTGTTTACATGTTCTGTATGTCATGTAAAGTGTTTTCCATCTCCTCCTGCAGCAGTTTGTTCTTGGCGCGTTCGTTCAACAAGTCGTCTTTTTTGTTTCAACAATAACAAACGGGGAACAAAAAAGAGCACAGCAATACGTGGCATGCATTTAAAATAACAACAAACATTAGGGCGTTGGCGTTGGTTCAGCAGGCGGGGAGCGTACAAGCGGCACACAAGTTGAAATTGGTTTTTGTTTTGTTTGTTTTGGTTTTTTTTTTTTTCGGTTAAGCACAACAACGAACAAAATCATATGAAAAATAAACATTAAAATAGTTATATTAATAGGCATGAAAATAAAAATAAAAATTTAAGTACAAATAGAAATAATAAATGTAAATCTGGACTAACATAAGGAAATTGAGTTTTGGAATAAGGAACTTAATTTTGCACCTACTTAAATATAGATATATATAAAAAAAATAAATAAACTTCTCTATAAAAAGTCTACAATTTGTATATTTGAAATACTGCTACATATAATATTGAATATAATAATAAAGAAATTGTACTATTTGAAATTTTTCTAGAACTCTGAACTTTAAAGTCTTAGAGATATAAGATAATATTCTTGAACAGACATACCTTCGAGCCTGTCGACTTCCTTCTGCAATTTCTGAACAGAACGTTCAGCGAATTCAGCGCGTGCCTCAGCCTTTAAGTGTTGGTAAACAGAAAGTGAGAAAATACAGTTATTAGTAGTGAAATATTTATATGAATACATATTAATGAATGCAGCGTCTACAGTTAACCAGGATGAATTTCTTCAAGCATTATTCATATTGGTTAACATACAAATTCTATTCAAATGCCAGTGTTGTAAAACGCTACGTTTCAATAGAATTTGCAATTATCAAGCTTATTCATATAAACGTAAAAGAAGCTTCCCAAACAATTTGCTACCAAAACCAGCGGAATAAGTACATTATAATTTATATGAATACATGAAATATTAATAGTTGATATATTATTAATTAAATTAAATTTATGTGTTTATGTATGTAGTTGTGATGTGTTATAAATAAACGAAAATTCGTAAAATAAAACATTCAAAATAAACAGCATAACAGTTAAGAAGATAACACAACTTTGATCACTTAATCCATATGCTTACACTTTTTTTTTCTTTTTAATATATATTTATATTTATTTAGGGTGATTTGGTTTAGACAAAACCTAAAGTTGACAAATTAAACAATCATTTTTACGGGAGTGTTGATAATTTAATTTAATTTAATTCAACTACAACAATCGCTGTACGACGCTACGCAGTCACTGAATATAAGGAAAAATCGAAACTTGGCGCCAATTCGAAATGCTGTTAAAATTGATTTTTTAACATCAGCACAAATTTAAATGATTTAAAAAAAATATACACTATTTAGGCTGCGGCGACTTACAGTTTCTACATTTAATTTGAACTGAATGAGCTCCTGTTCAAATATTTTTTGATTTTCGCGTGCCTAGACGTCGAGAAATATACAACAAATTTTTGGTATATCAATAACAGTGCAGGACATACAACATAATCATTATCATTATCATCATTATGTGTGCAGTGTATGTGTGTGTGTGCGTGTGTCTGTGTGTATGTGTGTGTGTTTGTAATATGTGCAAGTGCTTTGACAATAAAATATCTACCGAATATTATAGAATTAATTCAATTTTTAAGTCGTTTTGTTTGTTTTGGGTACAGTTGCTACTATCAAGCAGTAGTGTTGTAAAACGTCATTTTTTGTTTTAATCATTTGCATTCAATGCACAAAAAGTTCTTTTCAATTTTCAAGTAATGTACACACACACGTCCTATACATATGTATGTATAGGGAAATACTTGCCGTGATGCACGCTATTGATATACATTTTGGATACTGCTTAAATAGGGTTTCTTTTCTTTTTTAATTGGATTTGATTTGTTGTATTCTCTCCCAGACGTTTGGGCAATTGCGTTTGCTCTTGCATATTTTGTATTTTAGTTTTTGTTATTTTGTTTTTAAAAGAAAATATCAAATGTGACGACTATGTACAATTAAATTAAAATTGAGAATAACGATTTGTGCAATTTAATATTTTCTTTTTTATTGCTTTTGATAATTAATAGATGTACCAACACCAGAGACCACAAACCGCTTACAAATATTGTTTTAAAATTATATATTGTATACAAGTGGGCATATACCTCTTTCAAGGCATGATCCAAAACCTTGATTTGCGTTTCAAAGGTTTCCTCTTTTTGTGTAGCCTGTTTTTTTTTTTTTAACATAGATATATTTATTTTTTGTGGTCGTTGGTTGAATTGGTGGAAATTAAATTGTTTTGCGGGTTAAGCAAACAAAAATTGCAAAATTATTTAGCAAATTATTGATGCATGCAGAGTTTGAGGCGTGGCAGGGAGGTGGGGACAGCATATTTTAAGCCATTTAGGTGGTGTTGATCAAAAATCCAGTGCGCAAATCATTTTTGTTTATATATCAGTCACAGATATATTCGCAAAAATAATCGATTGTATTTTGATTTTGTGTCAGCAACATTAAAGCGGAGCATGTTAACAAATATATGAAAATAAAAGTAGAAAATATAATGAGAATTAGTACACAAATCATAAATCAGAACAAATAAACGTTTTTAAGGGCATATATTAAAGGACAAGTTGCACGAGTTGTCGGTAGACATTTTATATGAATGCACGCGTGGCCAGTGTTGTGCAACGGCTTTTGGAAAACCTTCGAGCGGTCCTGTGCGCTCAAATTATTTCGAAAAAAAAAAAAAAACAAACAAACAACAACAATAATAATATATGAACAAGAAATCGCTGGTTGGTTTTGATTGCATTTTCCACAGCTCTGGGAAACTCCTTTCGTTTGAAAGATTTCTTTTGTTTTGCTTTGATTTTTTTGTATCTACCTCCTTTAGACGAGTGTTCAGGGTCTTGATTTGGTTCTTGTACTCTTCCTCACGTTGGTTGGCCTATTTATTGTTGTTGTTGTTTATGGGGGTGTGGGATTTACATATTAATTATTGTAAAAATAATACAAAAATATATATATTTTATTGATGATCAAAAATAGATTGTTTCGATCGTGAGCAATCATCTTGACTGATTTGTAACATTTCATACTGACCTTCTCCTCAGAGACCTCAAGGGATTTCAAGTTGTTGCCCACAACGCGCAGCTCCTCCTCAAGCTCCACAATTTTGCTATACATCAGAAAATAAAACACAAATTAGCTTCAAAGATTTACACAAATTGTCTTCAATTGGACTTTCGATGGGAAAACAAAAAAACAAAACAAAGTGCGCGTCTCATGCGGTAATTAAATTAAGTTTTTGAGCAATTTTTTTTATCGCCAACGCCAAAAATAAAAGCCGAAAAAAAATGTGACACTTTACTTTCAAAACTTTGGCACTGGAGGCGACAGAAGTGTCAAAAAAGAAGGAAAAAATAACAACAGAAAGAAAGAAACTAAATCATGACTGGCCAAACCAGACGAAGGTCTCTCGCCTCATAGCAAAATTTTTTAAATAAATAAAATATAATAACAACAGCAATTGTTGTTGAAGCCAACAATATTTCACTGAAACGATTTCACTTTTCTTACAGTTTTGCCTTACAGTCAAATATTGTATTTATTAAGATTTTCCATTTTGAATATTTTCAGTGAATATTTTTGGGCTGGCGATTCGATTGCATAGTTGAAAGTGCAGTTAGTACTTAAAGACAGATAAAGCAGGACAAACCTTTCGCTAAGCTCAACTTTTTCCTCGGAACGTTCCAGATCCTGTTCCATGAGCACTAATTTTCTGGCCACCTTCACAGGTGAGGGCGATCAGGCGGTCAGCAGGTGAGCAGGCATTAACAGGCAGGCGGGTTTATTAAACAGAACACAGACATAGCAACACGTAACGCATTTTGTGGTTAGGCATTGCGCGCATAAGAAAGGGTAATTTTTTTCAAATTAGTTCAATTAATGTATTGGCAGTTGCATTTTGGCCGAAAATGTGAATATGTTGTGCATTATGAGAGAGCATGAAGTGATATGCTTCTACAACAACTAAGATAGACGACACATGCGCGTTAAATACACACATACAGAAACATTCGTTAATTTTGATCGAGATATTCACATTTTTTGCCAATTTTAAATATTTATATAAATATAATGCCAAGCTAGCTAGCTAAAAATAAAATAACGGAATAAATAAAACGAGAAAACTATGCAAGAGAATTGGGTTAGGTTGCGTTGGTATCCTCTGTTTTTAACATGGGTAACAACTGTTAGTTAACAGCGCTGCAAAAAACAAACTTACAGAACTATGGCCACACTGTTTCATTTGAATTTTTTTAGGCACAACAAAAATAGTTTTCAAAGCATTTTGGCGCAACATTTAACTGATATTTCAAACAAATGGTTTTTCAACGTACTTTTCACCCTGTTCGGCACGTTCTTCGGCACGCTCCAAATCAGCTTCAACCATGGCCAATTTACGGGCAACCTTTCATTTTATCATATTGATATTTATATATATGGCGTGTGTGTATATATATTGTTGATATTTGTACATAATTTTACAATCGTCATCGTTCATCGAATATACACACAGAACAAAGAAAATGCGTTAAATTTCATGTCAATTTATCTAACAATAATTCGGTTAGTATTAACAACAGGATTGATGGAATTTACAGTTTATGATTTGGTTTCTTTTCTTTTTTATTAGTATTAAACAAAATGTTAATATTTTGTGATTTTATTTTTGCTGTGTATGTATTTTGTGTTTTTTTGTAGTTTGTTTTGTTGGCTGATCATTTGTGCTTTTGTCGTTGCTTCTTTAAGAACTTTAAGCTATCTTTCAATTGATAATGTACTCATATTTATGACCATAATTTATATTTTTATATTTGATCAAAAAAACGTTTGGAATTGTGTTTCTTCTCCATGTCAGTTGTACATCTTGGGAACAGAAAAGTTTTACCTACAATATAACATTTTTTCCCTTTTACTTTTCATTTTCAGCGGAAATTAAATTCAGTTTCTTTAAGTTTCCTTAGATAAAACCTGGGTCTTAAGAAATCTGATAGCTCCCTTAAAGTTCTGGCCAGTTACAGAACGGAAACGACAAGGTTTCCGTCATTTTTGGCTCGGCAATTAAGAGTTTGTGACTAACAAGCGAAAACCTAGATTACAAATTATAAAACCGATAAATTGAATGTTTCGCCAAAAAATAAAAAATATAAAAAAAAGTCGGGCCTGCTGAGGAAATTAAGTTTGCCAATTTGGACGACAGAAGTCGCAGCTGGTGGGCTCTGTGAATTTTGATAAGCGGGCAGCGCTACTTCTATGGATGCCAATTATAGGCTGACCAAAGCTGAATTTCCTGTGCACGTTCGAAATTATTATAAAATGAATGCAATGCGAACGGTTCATTATAAATTAAAATTATTCAGCACATCTCAACGGCAAACCCAAATGCAACACGCATCGATGTACCTGGAGTTCGCATCTCTCCCTCCTCAACGTTAAGAGAGTCATACGCATACGCCTGGACAGCCAAAGTAGGTGTGAGTCATAGCCACACGAAGAGCGGGGGCTTTACACACACACAGACACACTTTGGCAACGTGTGCTTTACTCACATACACATACATATGTGATTCAGTGAGTCTCTTGGGTCAAATGAATTTTTGATTCATCATCGAAGCGTTTGGCAACACTCTTTTTCTTTCTTTCCCTTTTTTTTGCAGCTGCTTATGTCATGAGCCGACGAAGAGCGCTAAATATACAAATTAACGGGGCATGATGGTATAAGTTTCATACGAAGTTTCCCGTTTCGCTTATCAGTCAACGTTTTCTTGTTTTCCTTTGCTTTCCGTTTCACAGTTTCTGCGAAACACAATATGTATATGGATTGATAGATAGCCAGCCAGGCTTGCTTATCGTCTTTTTGTAGTTTATCAATTTAGCCTGCTTTATATAGCCGATTCGATTGACGTACGAAACACGTAAGCAACAACTTTAAAGCATATGTGCTAACACAATAAATTAATGCTGCGGCTTATGCCCAATCGTGTGCAGCTAAAAGCCTGTTGAGCTAATCCATGTTGCGCCTGTCTACCTATATAATTATTATATCATAGAAATCTCATATTAATATGAGATTATGCCTGTGATTAAGTTTAGGAAAATCAGCAAGTTATCAATTGTATCTATAGCAATTTCTATTTAAGTTTTCGATAATATGAAAAACCTATTACAAAAACCTATAAACAAAAGAAATTCTCATTTAGCATTCCCGAGACCTATATATAATATATTATCTTTGGCCTTTTGACCATCCACTTCAACTACAAGTTATGCTCAATGTCGGATCCCAACTGGTTGCTCCTTATAATGTACAACTTCAAGAGAAATCCAAGAAATTTCTGCACAACTCCAACGCTTCAGGATTAAATATAATTATATATAATATATCTAAGTCATTTTTGTTGATGTTAACTTTATTGCAAAAATGTTATAATTCAATTAAATTTATTAAGTGTTACATATTAACTTTATATGCATTAGCTGTGAACTTGTTTTCTTTCTTTAGAATTTGCTTACGCTTTACACATTTGCATTTTGCATTTCACAATTTACATTTGTTTCTAAATTTTTACATAGAAAATTCCAAAATAAGCCCAACTAAATCATTTACATACAAGATATACAATAGCATAGACAAAATATTTATATAGAGTTAAAAGTTTTTAAAGGGCCAATATAATATGCTCCTATATTCCTTTGATTTGGGATATGATTATATATGCATATGCATAGATATCAATTTTTATTTTATTGCTTTCCAGCACAGTTTTGAGTACATTAACAATTTGTTTAGATTCGCTTAAACATTTACATTTCAATTTCATTTATTTTTCACAAAGGACTTTGTTCAGACGTTATATTAAAAAAAACATCATATTCAGCATACATATTTATATATATACATAAATAAAATGAATTAACTAATACAGAAGTTAATTTATTTATACATATATATCATATTATATATTCATGTATATATGTAAATATTATTTATAAGTAAATCGTTTAACGGGCGGCTAAGGCAGCGGCATGCCAGCATTTCTTTTTATTGCTTTAGCTGCACTTTTATCTTCAATTAACATCATCATCATCATCATCATCATCATTAGCATTAGCATTGACTTTAGCACAAATTTTACAATATCAGCACCAATAAATATTTGCCATCGCTGATTCCTGTGCCAAATTCCATTGCTGGCTCATTAAAGGCCAAAATCGAAATCGAAAGAGAATAAAACTTATTTTGTTTGGCAAAGAAATCAATGGACGGATCAAGTATCATTAGGTTTGTGGGCATTATTGTTGTGTTCGCTGTGTGGAATTGTGGAGGACAAAGTTGAAGTTTCACCAACAGCAGCAGCAGTAATATTTGCATTGTTATTGTTGTTGTTGGTTGGGTTTTCGATTGGGTGACATGATTTACTGTTACTGTTACTGTTGTTGTTATTATTGCTTAAATTAATTAAATTGGTATTTAGCTGCACCTCATCGTATTTCTTGTCAGCCTCCTCAGCAAGGAAACGCGCTTCCTTCAGCTGATTCTCAAGAGCGTCCATGCGTTCTTCATCGGCAAGGGCGCGATTCTCAAGAATCTTGCGTGCACTATATATAGTATATATAGTGATACAGATATGGATCAGTGTATGATCAATTATAGGACGACCACGTTGCGACCATGCCCATAGAAGACAGTGACCAAGTTGTTATATCGATGATTTGTCGTTGCGTACAGCCCCAAAATATTATGAATCATTCGACGTCATCGCATCCACATCGGTGTAGAAAGTGTAGAGTTGTTGTTGTTGTCAAGTTGTTGTAGAGTATGACAAACACATGGATGCGCAGTGGTACACACAGGTAGACACAACATAAATTATGTTGAAAGATTAAGTTTTGATTCGTTTTGTTTTTTTTTGTCGGATTTGTTTTTTTGTTTTAGTGAAGTTCCATAGTACAGATCAAGATTTAGAGAATTTTGCAAAAAGAAACAAAAATTTGTTTTCGCTTGTTGAGTTTTACAGTTCAGTTAATTAAAAAAAAGATACAAATAATAAAACGAAGCTGAAACAGTGCTTTGTGTAGTTTTTCAATTTCAGTTTTTTTTACTATAAAATAGCGCAACCGTTGAGCTATTTTTCAGAGTTAAATGTATTGTGTATAAATGGCTTCAAGTAGTATTTTACATATTTATAGGTATATTGAAGGTGTTTTGCGGTTTTTCTTTTATTACTAAAATATAGCTCTAAGCGTATTTTGAGGAAAGTGTATGAGCTCAAATCTATATTCTCTACACAGTTTCAAGGCACAAGGCAATGTTTTAGCTTTTTTCACATACAAACAATATTTTGGTTGTAAACAGATATTTAGATATTTAAACAGCGATTTACTAAGACACTACCATAAGCTAGACACATGCCATAATTAAATAACAATGTGTATATACGTAGAGGTTTATAAATATATACAATATACATAGTCCAATGGATCCATTTTGTTCTTGCTGATGCTGTCGTTGTTGTTGTTGGCTGCGGTCGGCGTTGGGCTTAAGACTAAATGCTGTTTACAAATGGTTAAGCGTTCTTAAATATACCCTATAATTATTTAACATATATATGTTTGGAGTCTGTAAGAGAGCGCAGTATATATAACCCATAACCTAATTAGTAACGGTAATTTCGACGCACCTAACCTCAAAACGAAGAAAATAAGTAAAACGAATAGAAAAGAAAACGACGAGAAGATAACCCTATTAACCCTAATTCCCTAAGATTTTTTCAAAGTTGAATTCAAAGCAATAGATAACTATACCTCTTCATATTTCTTATCAGCTTCTTCTGCAATTAATTTTGCTTGCGCTAATTGGTTCTCCAATAGAGCTACTTTGTCATCTTCCATATTTGTGCGATTTTCAAGCGCTTTTCGTATCCTAAATTTCAAAAGCAATTGTAAGAAGAGGCATTTTAAATATAAATATACCGAAGATAAGAGCTTGAGCTGGATACTTAAGTTGCTTACATATGCTGTAGACTTATTATTAATGTATACAATTTGACAATAAATATAATCATAGGGTTTAAATATAGCAGAAAATTGTACTAACCGTTCGCTCTCATCGGCGGCCTGAGAGGCTTCCGACAGCTTGGCTGTGGCGGAACCCAGACGCTCCTCAGAGCGTTCCAAGTCTTCTTCGAGCAGTTGAATGCGACGGTTCAATGCGGCAACCTCAGATTCAGCCTATAAAATAGATATTCGATGTTCGAACGAACATGACAATATAGCAAACGTACAAATGCTTAAAAATATACTATTATTCTAACTTAGGAGCTTACAAACTAATGCAAGAAATACACTGAACTTAACTAGTAAATTTTGCTACTTTTGGTATAAATCAAATATAGAAAGTTTCTCTCCTAACTTTAGCGCTCTCTCATAATAAAAATAAAAGTCTCCATATTTTAATAACTATTTAAAATTCAACTGTTTGCGACCGCAGCTTTTGCTCCATCTGAAATTAGAGATATCTTTTTCTTCTTCCTTTTTTTCTGCCTCCTTTTTGTCGCCCCATTCGCCTGAGTAAGCGTCGGCCTTACCATTTTAACAAGGTCGCCGGTGTTAACGCCCTAAAGCTAGCAATAAAATGTTTGTTTGCGTGTGCTATCGATAACAGTTCAACAGCACGAAGCCTGTCAAGGTTTCTGTTTTGGCCAATAATTAGGGGGTTCCATATATCGATTACACTTGTCTCAAGTTGCCAGCTCAGGAAAATAGGCAACAGCTAATCAAAGCATGTGCATGACGTCAACACATATGGAACAACAACCTTGCCAAAAATTTCGATTGCAATCTTTAGCGGCCAGTTTTTCCCACCAGCCGTATTTTCCAAAACACACAAAACGAAGCAATAAACATATGCCCATTAAAGAACGGAAAATATTTGACATTGACGCCGTCGCATTTGATTGCCTTTTACAGAATACGAGAGGGAAAGACAGAGAGGGAGAGCAAAAGAGAGATGGGTAGACAAATGTTGAAAAGCACAAATGAATTAAATGTTTGTGCAGCTCAGCTCAGCTCGCAGCACACGCCCAAAAATGGTTAAAAACGGCTTTGACCAAAAGCGGCCACAATTGGACAAGGTAGTCCAGGTCCAGTCGACGCGGGATGATTATTTGCCAATTTTTCAATACACTGCAATACACAAATACAAATAAAACAAACAAACATACATACATACACACATACATAGGGTTGTATGAGTGACGCTTAGAACGCTGCGGACGCGCGTCGTAAAAGTATCGTGTGATTATGAATTGGAACCAAAACCAACCGCGCCGCCGCTGTAGCTTACGTCATCGTCCAAACAGTCGATAGACAGGCAGCATACAAAGTACACACACACATATATATATCTATATACATACATAGCATGTGTGTAGCGTAAACTTAACGATAAAAAATCGTATAGGGGCAAACAGCGCAGCTTTCCAAAACACATACGAAAGTCACACAACAAAACCGTTGATGAAGCAACAGCGAAAAAAAAATGCCAAAAAAAATATACTCAGCTTGAGTTTCGTTTCGTTTAAAAATAGCGGGAGTCGCGCACGTTAAGTGTGTGCGACAGAGATGGACCTAAGCAAATTTTTGGTCTTTGCTTTGAACTCATTAACAAAACGTATTGAAGATTAAACGCCTCGAAAAGAAATGCAAAGCTAAACAGAACAAGTTTCGGGGTGAGGAATGGCAAAAAATTGCCGGCAAAACGGACAAGGAAAAATAAAAAACAAATAATAAAAGCCATGAGTATGCAAAAGCTGCATAGCAGAGAAATTGTACAAAAAAAATTGTTGACGGCTTAGTCACACACACCTTGAATTTTTTATTTGACTCGAATTGCTGTGGCAACGAAACCAAAAAAAAATATATATATATAACAAAAACAATAACAACAACACAAAAAACAATAACACAAGAGACGAGAGGCTACGTTCGAGTGCGTAGGGTGTGTTTAAATGTTATATATGATGCATTTTTAATTATGAGCCCGAAAATAAGCCATAAAAATTGTAAGCAAACCACTTCCAAACTTGTAAAGCGTAAAAGTAGCGATCTCTCAAGCATAAAATATACTAGAGTTTTATAGCATGTAGCTACTGTCATGCACATCTGCCTGGTCGTGTGTTGTAATCTCAAACTGTATGTGACTGTTGACGAAATTACGAAATGTAATAGAAGAGAAAGACAGAGTGAGAGAGGAAGAGAGTACTTGTCCAAAAGGCAACAAATCAAAACCAATTTGTCACAATAAGGCATTGAATTATCAGTGCTCAATTTCGTAACAGCAAAAAGGAAGAGAATGCGTGACGGGTAGAGAGAGAGAGAGAGAGAGAATGAACTGCTGCTGGGGCCACGCAAATGACATTGAAAGCATTGTCTATAAAAATTAAAACAACAAAGCACATTATGTTTTTTGTTTCAGCTTTTGTGCAACTAGCAGGCGAAGGGGCTGAACTAAACGTCAATCACTTGACAAAAGCGTGGAAAAATGAGCGCAAAAACTAGCAACTAACGGGGCATAGATGACAGACAAAATGGGAATGGGAATGCTCAAACTGAAAATACATTTTGATTTTCGGGGAGTGCCGTTACAGTTTTAGGAATTTTAACAGTACACGATCGAAGGACTATGAGAAACAACTGAAAACTTCTTCATACAAAATGACGTCAACAATGTTGTCATTACTGCGATACAAACTTTGAATTCACTAATACAAATATGTCTATACATATATAAAATATACAAATGTATATGTATACATATAGGGTTATCTTGCGTAATTGACTAATTAGAATTGAATTAAGCGCACATTTAGCTTGCGCCAAAAAATCGCACACACACTCAAACATTTCAAGAAGACAATTTGTTGGCCGTAGCTTAAAATTATAATTAATCGAATTTAGAACACCGCTAACTATACGCTGTGGCTTTGAACTGAATAGAGAAGCCGGTTTCAGTTCTTTTAAGTTTAAATTTTCACTGAATAGATTGCTTTTTCTTCTGATATGCTAATGAAATGCTGTCCGGGTTTGTGCCCCGTTCTTCGATTAGATTTTGAAAGGTGAATGAATTTTGGTCACTCAATTCATATTAGCTTAGAACGTACAAAATCTGAACTGAGATCAAATTAAACAGAAGCGCACTCTGCGTATATATAAACATATATGTATATGTACGTACATATTACAAATTGAAATTCATAACAAAAGATAGTCCAATAAAAAAGACAGCAAACCCATGGAGGAACAAAACAACATAAATGTGGCAAGACAGAGAGCGAGAGAGAGGGATCGAGAGAGCAGCGCAATGAGCGCGCAAAGAATGAGAGCGTGTATTTGTCTGTGACAGTCTGTCAGTGAACTTGCATCAGTATTTGTGTTTGTATGTCAGGCACAGTGTCTGTGTTCATGAGCATGTATTTGCATTGGAAACGTTGGCACTGCTCAGAACGAAGACCGAAGAGCGAAGAAATGCTTGCGCTGGACTAATCTTGAGCGATGGCTCAGCTTTGATGCAAAATGTTTATACCAAAAGTAGCAGCAAACTGATCTATATAGTTTTTTTTTTTTTTTAACTGAATTGTAATGTTGCCGATTGCTTACTTCTTCACGTCGAACAACTTCAAGTTGTAGTCTCTTGTGAAATTCCTCGCATTCATCTTTATACTTTTCCATTTCTTCTTTGGTCTGACGCATTTTCTTCTTGAGTACATCCAAAAGTGTACCTTGTGGAATGCTGGTCGTCATTTTTGTGCTTGTTTTTTGGACTTGTGGGTGTTTGTGGTAAGTGTTTACAATTGGACTTTGCGTTGGCAGGCAGTGGCAGATGAGGATCGCTTTTTTGACCGGCGATTGGCAGTTGGCACTGAAGCACACTTGTATTGGCTTTTGCCTCTTATTTTTTGTATTTATTCAAAATACAAATTTCTTTCGATATGGCAGCACCAGAATATATTTAATTTATAAACTGTGAAACACCAACACACGCACGTAATAGAACGAACGACCGAACGAAGCGACGACACAGACAAGAGTATGCGCTAACCACCGGTTTTTTTTTTTTCTTCTTTCTCTTCTACTGCTTTTCTCTTCTTTTACTGGTTTGCTTCGTTGCTGCTGCTGCTCTGCTGCCTGTAGTATTTTTTTTATTTTGTGTGAAGGGCCGATTAGATTCGAGCACACTTGATACACATTTATAGTTGAATAATAATTTTATATATTAAAACAATATTAATATTAATATTTAATTGCAGAAAGCTGCACAGAAACTACACACACACACGGAGAAACGAAGACGATAAAACGACGCGATTCTGCGACTGGCATTTGTGAGTACGTAACTGGAAATGAACCGCTGAAACACTTTGCATGCTCATGTCTACAAAGCGGCGGTGGTGGTTTATACGTTGTGCGAAAGAGACAACTGCTGTATGTGTGTGTGAGACTTTCCAGTCTGGCAGTGCCTCGCCTATGTGTCGTGTCGTGTCGCTCATATCTACATGTGTGTGAGTGCGAGTGCGCTAACCAGTGTGTATATGCGGCTTTCCCGCTGGAAAACCTGTTAAAGCCGCTAAAAATTCAGTCTACATGTTTGTTGTTGTTTGCATTAATTAGTGAAGAAATATTTGAGATTTTTGCCTTATTTCTCCAATACAATTAATATTATGCAAAATTGCGAGCGAAAATGACGACTGGCCAATTGCCCATACGCCAGTAAAAATGAGTAAGCGACCTGTCATCAAAAGTACATGTGCATGTGTGTGAGTCTGAATCCTCCCCGCTCGCCACTCACCACCTACCCTAGCCCACAAACAAGATAATTGTATAATACGGCATATAATGCCGGTGCTCTATCAGGCTTATCAACACGCAAGCAGGAGCAGCACAAATGACTAATCATTGGTCGCTGCGACACCGAGTATTGTTCGTATCAGGTTGTAGTTGTTGCTGTTGCTGAGCGTTCGCATGTGGTCCTAGTCCGAGACAGTTGACGATTGTACAAAGCTCGATATCGATACCGATAGGTAGACAGGGGGCGCGCGCAAGCAACAAGTGGAAATGCGATTTGTATTTGGCAAATGACATAATTGTTGATAATACAAACGATGATTGCCAATGGTCAATTTTAATTAAAATAAGCATGCCTGCCCATTTTTGGTAACTGTGCGGCATTGAAAAGAAATTAAAAGTAAACGTCAGTGCCACATAAATGAACACACACTACCATAGTGGGGTACATGTACACACACACACACACACGTAAAACGAAGGTCATTGGCGTTTTGCAGCGGTTATGAGAACACGTAGAAAACTGAGAATACGTTTAATTTAATATAAATAATAATTGTCGGGCCATGTTTGAAAAGAAATACATTTTTGGCTACAAAACGTATTCGTTTAATTTTTTTTTAGCTGCTGTAAATCAACTGTTGCTTTTTATGGAGTTCCACAACTAAATGAATGTATGTATGTGTGTGCGGGTGTGTGTGCGGGTACACGAGTGTGCATAAGCACAGATAATTGTAGCAGTTGTAACATTTGGTCTGTTTTGTTATCTGCTACCTTTTTGGGAGAGGCAGCGCGAGTGCGAGTGACGCCCACAGAGCGAGAGTGAGTGCAACAGGTGCTCGTCAAGTTTACCGTTAACCGGCCGAACAATGTACCAAATGCTGGAGCGCGCAATTGCGTAACTAATTAAACAATTGTTTGCAATTAAGTAAATAGGAATGTTTCTGCTTTAGCTAGATAAACAGTTGAAATGCTTTTGTGCTGAGCAATAAGAAAGCAAATGTGCGTATGTGTTTATGTACATATAGAAAGAAAAACCTTCACGACAGTTGTTGAGCGATTAACCCACAGAATGTGCATACGTACATCTGTACATATGTATGTATATATGTATGCGTAAATGGGGTCAAGATTTTATACAACTTGCGAACAATTGCAATGACAAACGATTTGACGGGCCAGCGAAGGGTTAAAGCAGAAACGGAATTCGGCGAACGTCGAAGAAAGCTAAACGAAGACGGCGACGTAATCGCTTTGCAATGCACACAAATTCACGCATACAAATACACATGTGGGTATGTGTGTGTGCGAAAAAGAGAACAAAAAGAACAAATTTGGAGCATTCATAGATAGAATAGACAGAATTCACTCTGAACCTAACCAAACTTTCTGCACAGCTTTGTCTTTTTTTACGCTTTCTGGCAGAGGCGACAACAAAGGCGGCTTGAAGAAAGAGATAAAAAATATGATTAGTGCAAATAAATGAAGTATAGTCAGTGTTTATGAATTAGGCTGCCCACATTTAATTACCCGCTTTAGCTGCGTGTTCATAATGTTGTGCAGCTCGTTTCGAATGATGTTGAACTTCATCATGGTGTCGGAGCTGAAGATGGAGCGTCCGAACGCCAGGCCCGGATAGTCAGCGCAACGTCCTTTGTTGCGTCGCGCCTCCCGTTCGGCCACAATCTCTGCCGCTTCACTGGTGCAACGCAGCTTCGCCCATTCCTGAGCTTGTGAGTCCTCATCCTCAGGGTTTAGTACAATGCCCTCATCAATGGCCCCCGCACTGAGATCTGTTGCAATGCTGTCGCTGCTCACATCCATTATGCCGCCGCTGCCACCTTGACGCTTGCTTTTCTCACGCTTGCCGCTGATGCCTGAAGAGGATTTCTTTTTGCGCTCGGATTTCTCTTTGTCGCCTTTGTCACGCTTCTTCTTCTTTTTGCCACTGGCAGCAGAGAGAGCGTCTGGTTCAGCTGCAACTGCTGCTGCTGGCGTCACTGCTGGAATTGTCTCGTCCAGCATGCTGCTCTCATCGGTTGGTGTGGGACTGTTGCTGCCCAGAGAATTTGTCACAGATTCACTCAGAGGAAGGCTGAGCGTGCTGCGACTAGCAACTGGCTGCTCCTCTGTTGGGGGCTCCGTCTGCGGTGTCGTTTCGCCACGTAGATTGGATAGCACGCCCTTGGAGTCACCGCGATAGAGAGCGGCCAAGATTTCCTGCACATTGGGCACGTTGGGGCGCCTTGTGCCGGCGAAGCGTGGATGATGCTGGTGGCCGCGTCTCTTGAGCGAAGACGGCACAAGGGACGAGGCATTGGAATTCGAATTAATGGTGCTGTGGCTGCCCGCACCACTGGTGCTGGACAACGCATCGTCGTCGACGCTGTTGCCCTGTGACATTTCTGAGTCAGAATCACTCCAACTCCAGTCGTCCGATACCTCCGATTGCGATCGCTGCAACTGCTGATAATTATTGTAGAGCTGGGCTAGATAAAGCTCCGCATTTTCATCGTAGTAGAGTAGTTTATCGAGCACATTCAGCTGCTCCTCGATGGAGCCCCAGCGGGAGGAAAGCTCCGATTTGTAGCCGTCGGAGCCGTTCTTGCCACGCTTGCTATTTGATTGCTTTTTAGGCTTGTGTTTCTGTTGTTCACTTTTGTGGCTTTGGGACTGTTTATTTGCATTAATTATGCGTCTGTTGCGCTGCTGTTGCTGCTGCTGTTTTGTTGTTTTTGTCTGCTGTCCTGCAGCAGCTGCGCTGCTACCTGCTTTATATGGAATTGTTGATATTACTATATATCGATATCGATAGTGTCGGTACAAATATCGTGCAAATCAGCTGATTTGTAAATACCAATATCGATAACTGAGAAAAAGTGTGACCAGACAAGTGCAAAAGACAAAGTTTCCAACAAAAAACAACTACATTTGCCTTGTGCACTTGTTTTCATTTTGCATAGAATGTGAAGCATAACAGTCCGAAAAACCCGGAAAATGCTCTGCATTCTATACAAATGATGGTCTTTTAATGTACAAATTTGTTTATTATTACGCTTTTGTTGTTTTGGCGGTTGCTTATCGTTGCCGCCGCTCGTCAATAGATGGCGGTGAGCCCGCTTTATTTGATGCGCAAGCGTTTGACGACGTGCCGCGTTGCCAACGTATCTTTTAATAAGCGGCGTCTGCGTTGCCGGCTTAAGACACGTTAAAACTTTTGTTGTTGAATTTGTTGTTGTTGATTTGTTATGGCTCAAATTAGTTTGTTTTATTTGTATTTCTGTTGAATTTTTTGCAGTCTTTGTTAATGTTATTTTATTCTTTTGTTTGCTTTTAGCCACCGACGCCGATGCCGATGCCGTTGCCGCTGCCGCCTTCGCTGTCGATGTCGATTGATTTTTGCTGTAACTCACTTTTTTCCACTCATATGCATTATTAACTTTTGCAGTTCCTATTGTTAATGTTTTCTCGTACATATTAATTATAAGTTGCGGCTTTTAATTTTTGTTGTTGTGTGATTTGGTGCGTGTTGTTTTTCTCTTTTGTTGATATTGTTCAAACAGCTGTGCTCATGGTACCGTTAGCTTTGAGTCTTTTATCTATTTTTACTGATGATTTAATACGGTTTCTCTATCTCTCTCTCTTCGCTTTTCTCAATTTTCAGTCGCGCGTTAAAAATTGAGCAAGGGAAAATTTGCGTATTTGGCCAACTTCCGCAACACGTTTTTTGTTTTTGCGATTTCAGTTGCCGTTGTTTTTGTTGTAATTTAATTTATGTAATTGAAAATCACTAAAATTTTACTTAATTTAAATTAAATAAAAATAGTGTTTTACTTGTTACCAAAGTGTTAAGAAGACGTTTAGATTATTTATTGAATTAATTGAATAATTATTGAATTTATTGTAATTATTTATGCGGCGTGCGGGCGGCTCGGTTCGGCTGCTAGTTGTTCGGCCCCTCCGGCAGTTGCTGCTTGCTGCTTGCTTTGGCGTTGTACTTGAAAGTGTTGTGCGATCATTTTTGTGGCCATGCGCTCGCTCATCACGGCGTACGCGCGCTCGGCCTCTTTGCCGCGCGCCTTCTCTCTTTCACTCACACACTCACTCACTGTCTTTCCATTGCTGCTGCTGATGTTGTTGTTGTTGTGGTGGTGGTGGTGGTGGTGGCAGCGCCCCCTGCCAAGCGGCAGTGGCAGCAACAGTCAGTGCGGCACATGTGCGAGTGAGTCAGCATTATGCACAGCTATTCCCGCCTGCATCTGTATTAGTGTTGCAGTGCGTGCGCTATGCGGGTGTAAAGGAGCGCAAGGCACTAATACTACCAGCTCCCACCGCCCACTCTCTGAGAGTGAGAGAGCGGTAGTGTGATTGTTCGCTCTGTACTCATTTCCATTTTCATGTTCTGTTAATTTCATTTGTGTGTTCCGTTTGATTTAATTGCTGTTCATTCTCTTCTCTATTTCTTTTATCATATTTGCGCATATTACTCAGCCGTCTCGGTCGTCTGTATCTCATTATTTATTTAAGGGAATGGTGTGCGGCAAGCAACAATGACATCAAAATATATTGATAATGATAATGAGCCAAAGTATTTTGTCAAAACTTTTGAATTATGTTGTCTGATAAGCATTTTTTTTTTTTTAATTTTTGTATCGTTTATTTGGTTACCTGTGTACACTAAACATATTTTTACTTATTTTGAAACGCTGCCAATTGGCAGCAAAACCGGCGAATGTCCTTGAAATACTTTCGTAGCAAAATAAAAGAAACCAAATCAAATCAAATGAAAAACTTTATACATTTTCCAATTGGAAACGCAACCGAACAGACCAAGAAAAATGTGCTAAATACTGCGCGGCAGCTATTTCGAAATTCTTATTGTAGAGAAAAAGCAAAGAAAAAACAAATTTGCTTGAGCAAATAATTTGGCAAAGCCAAAGCAAACACAATAAAAGAAAAACATCGCATTTTGTTTTTGCTTTTGCGTTATTTGATACACACACACACTCTCACAAACACGCTTAAACGCACATGCTGCATAGTCGCTGCGTCTCTTTCGCACCCAGCCAAAATTATTTGAACAAATTTAAAAATAGCGCGCTGCAAAGGCGTTGCCAACAGCAAATTAATTTCGATGTTTTTCACTTGGAATTTTTTGTTTCATTATTTCTGTTTGAAAAACTTTAGAGTTTTAATGGAATATAAGGGAAACAGACAGAACGCATTTTCCCAAACATTTGACGAGGAAACATTTATGAAAATCAACACGTAAAACACCCGTGAAATTCTTAATGTCAAACAGATGGCACAAATTTCCGAAGCCCGCGCCCCATTTTCGCTGTCACCAAATCGTTTATATATATATATATATATATATATATATATATATATATATATATATATATA
>NW_022045931.1:73416-142535 GCF_001654015.2 Drosophila navojoa
TATATATATATATATATATATATATATATATATATATATATATAAGTGTATTTAAAAAAGCCTGGCAGCGTTAAAAGCTCATAAAAGCTTTATAGATCACACTCAATCTCAATCTCTCTCCCTCTCTTTCTCTCTCTCATCATAATCTCTCGTACTTTTGGTGTTTCTAAAAATAACCTGGCATCTGTTGAATATTTCCTAACAGCTATGCGAATGGATATTACTTAATATAAACTGAGAGAAAAGCTTTTCAGGAACATACGAAAGCATTTCGCCTACGCCAGTCTTTAGATAGATTCGAACGTCGGCCACTCTGGTTCTGTATCAAATTACAGAGTAGACCAAAGTTGGATAAAGAACGTGTGATTTTGCAATATTTTGAAATATAAATACATATAATTGAGGTCTTTGAGGTCCTATAAGCTATGATAACTATTTCCACAAATAACAATTATTTTCAGCCACAATAAGTATCTAGAAATTATGCTACATTTTATTATATTCTTCTGGCCTGCCTCAACATATTTTTGTAAATTTTTCTAATCTAAGCACGTTTCCATTAGCCTATTGAGTATATTCACATATATCATATATGTATGTATATATGTAAGTATATGTATTTTAATCTCATGCAATGTGTTTAATTGAAATTCTAGAGCTCAAGTTGTGGTTAAGACAAAGACATTGGCTTTTTTCATTTTTTTTGTCATCATAAGTTTTTGCATTAGTTCAAACTGTTTGCCAGAGTTGCTTAACCTCAATTTTGTATATATATTTATCTTAAATATTTGAAATACTTGACAAAATATTTGCGGTTATTCACAGCACTTTGATTAGTTACATTATTTGTTATTTGTATTTTAGATTTGATTATGTAATTTTTCGACAATGTCCTTTTTTCAATTATTTAAGAAAACTCTCGGCACTTGTTTTTGTTTTTCAATTCATTTTTGCTTTTAACTTAAATATTAGCTGCAGCACAATTAATATTTGTTAATTTAATGTTGAACTGCTTGAAAAATTTAACTAGTTTGATTCTTTGTGGGTTTTCTTGTTTATTCCTTTTACTTACAAAACTTTTATTCGGAGTTATCCGCGACTTGAACGGATTGTGATGTTCAACTGAAAATATTTATTCAATATACTGACGTTCGATGCCCGCCGTTTTTCGATTTCAAGCTGTTTGCGTCTGTGTGCGTGTGCAGAGTGTGTGTGAGTGTGCGAGAGAGAGTAAGCAGAAATACATTTTGGGCAAAGCAGCGAAGCGAAGGCAGGCAGCAGTGCTGCGCCGCCTCGCTCGCACGCTCACACGCTCGTTTGCTCTCTTAGCAGCTGGCATGCGTTTTGCATGCTCAACACAAATCGTTCGGCGCTCAAATTTTTATTTTGTAACTGCATTCACGATGGCCACAGACGACGGGCGCTCAATTTACGAGCGCGTTCTTTTTCTGCATAAGCACGAGAAATCAAAGAACACAAAAAAGAATAAGTCGATGCAGCAACAACAACGAAATTGTGGCGCTCATTTTAATAGCTCTCCCTCTCTCTTTCTCTTTCACCTGTTCCTTTGTAGGCGCAAAGAATTTCAAAATTTCCCAGTATATTTTAAGCTTAATATGCCTGTATTTTGCTCTGTGTGTATATGAAGATTTTGTTTTATTTTATTTGGCTGATTTTTTTCTTTTTGAGCTATTTTTAAATTTCAGTTATTGATATGCCAAAAAACAAAATCTTGCTTCACATTCTCTCATACATTTACATACAAAATTTTTTGCTATTCTGTGCGTATTTTTTATAGATTTCTCAAAATGTTTTTCTGATTTTGAATTTGTTTCCCACTGCATGGAAAATCATATACATGTGCACATTTGTATTCATTTATATTATTTTTAAGCCAAGATAATTGAAGCAATTTCAATAAGATTGTTCTGAGTCATAATCTAGTGCTGAACGTGATAAAACCAATTTATGATTTAAAGCCTACACTACATGTATTAAAAGATAAAATATTTTACTTCTGAGCACGCATAATTCTTAATATTTTTGCTTAATGATAATATAGATTATGATACAAAAGCTATCTACTTATATTAATAATTGCTCTTTTGAGATTAACATTAACTTATAGTTAATGAAATTTAAAAAAAGAATCATCTTTTTATGTTTTATGTTTATCATTTAAGCCATTCTGAAACCAAAATATTTTAGCAACGAAAATAACAAAAATATATGAATACATAAACATTTGGCGATTTAGTGATCCACAAAATAATATATGATAAGCTACAAAATTCTAAAAAGACAATTTTCAATTTAAAATGTACATATGTGAATCATTTTTCAACAAGAACCCGAAAGAATTCAGTAAAAAACTTATTTGTAGTAAAATGTATTATTAAATATTAATCTTATTTATAATTAACCGTATATAACATAATTCCATAATACTTTTTTCAGACACATTTTTATTACATACTTTGTACATATTAAATATATATATACATACATATATTATGTATTTAAGTATATATATAATTATTTATTTAAATAGCAGCATATATGCTGTTTTTAGGTTTTGGAGAAATTCTGTTCAGCAATGAGGACACAGAAAAATGTCTATTTAAATACGAGCAACACCCACATGATGACGTAACTGTTTTCATTCAATATTTTTGGCAATGGCCAAAAAGAACAGCAAACGGAAAACAAATACAAATATATGTATAAATTTATTTTTTATATATATTATACATAAAACATATACATACATACATACAAATGTCTTTCAATTTAGGATAACATTGTAATGGCCAAAATACTAAAACAACTTGCTAAATATGATAAACAAAATCATGGCCAAATGGATAACGTATGTAATGTGTATAAATACAACGGATTTTTCATAATTCCAATGTGTTCTAAAATATATATATACATATATATTTATTTTTTTTCTATATACACATATTTTTATGTGTGCACAAGTTTGAATTTGTGCTGGTGCTCAAACAAGTGCAAAATCTTGTTAAGAAAATTACAACCATATTTGGTGAAAATTCAACAAAAATTATGGAAACTAAGCTTCGGCCTAGACGACTTGCCACATACAATTGCAACAACAAGCTGCAAGCGGAAAATGAAAAAATAATCGCAGATCGCCAACTGGCGTACATCGATTGATGACTCAATTGTCACCGTGTCGACTTCGACGTCGATGTCTAAGCTCCTTGTGAACTGGTTCGGCTTTGGTACTAAAAGGAAATCTTTACATCGAGCCACTTGCCTTGCCTTGCCTGGTCGGTCGGCTGCATAACGGCCAAGGTGAACCACAGACAGCGCTGTTCGTTCCATATCAAATGTCGTGGTGTGCATGTGAGAAACTTTTTGGCGCTCTTAAAGCGACGTCAGTGTCAATTAGTTGCTGAATACGTATGTGCAGAAACAATCGTTCTAGACCTTGAACTTAACGCCAAATCGTATGTAAATAAAGAACAGCAACAAACATAGCCGGAAAACAATTGGTCATTTGTAAATTTCTAGAAGCGAGCTAAACAATTTGGCAATTGGCATCAAGGGCATGCGAATATTTGAATTGAGCTATTTTTATATATGTAAATACAAGTAACAGCTGCGAATTTTTTGTATGCAGCTTAGAAATTCTAATGATAGTGCACAATTTTTGCAGTCAAATGAAAACTAAAGTCCGCCAGACCTATCGTACTGTTATCGATACGTTGATATCGATAAGAGTACATACATAAGTTGCGACCTATCGTCAGCCCTGGCGAGATCTTGTGTTATTATTTCATAACAATAACATCAACATGTCTTTTACACAAAAGCTGAATAACTACACCAAACGAAAGTCATTTAAATATGGTGTGCCCTTTCTTATTATGATAGTAGGCGGTTCTTTTGGATTGCAACAATTTTCAAATCTAAGGTAAGCTGAATATAGCTAATCTCACTAGGAACTCACATGCTAACGTATTTTTATTTGCTTCAAGATATCAGTACGCCAAGATGCAGCCTGTAACACCGGAAGAAATGAAGAAATTTGGTGTGACCATGAAGAAACGTCAAGAAGTGACTCTTGAATCGGAATATGATAAGGTAAAAGGCATAGATATTGAGAATTGGTCAAACAAGCGCGGTCCACGTCCATGGGAAGAGGAAGGATTGCCGACGACTTCATCTTCGCCGACGGCAAAGCAGTAAATGCAAATTAAATGTATATTGTGATGTAGGCATTAACGCTCGTTAAATATTGTAAATAAATACCATTCATAATACAGTGCAATAAATTGTCGCTTGTTTTTGTTTTGCACCCCTAAATTATCGGCGATGCATATATGTATGTAGCTACATATTTTGGGGCTGCCAACCTGATCTAATCAGCTGCGACGCTTTGGCATATATTTTCAATAAAAACAATGGGAGAAGTTAAACCCGTAAAAATGGACAACTGGACGCCCTCTGACTCCACAACATTATTTGCTGACGGTAAGGCCACAAAATGTAGTGGCAGGCAGCTCAATGTTTGATTCCATTAACTTGTTTTCTAGGGGAGCGTGTGCTTTGCTTTCACGGGCCGCTTATCTATGAAGCCAAAGTACTCAAAACAAAACCGGAAAGTTCGCCGGTTGAATATTATATACATTATGCGGGTTGGAGCAAGAAGTAAATATGCTTGAAATCCAATTTGTTACACATGTAATTCAATGAATTTTTCTACGATGCGCAGCTGGGATGAGTGGGTGCCAGAGAGTCGTGTGCTAAAATACAATGACGACAACGTAAAGCGCCAAAAGGAGCTCGCACGACTGTACGTTGAACGCTCGAAAAAGGATAATAAAAAAGGTATGAGTAGGTAACCTGCCAGAATTATAACTATGAGCTAAATATTGAAATATGTCGCAGGCAGTGCAAAGGCTAAAAAAATGGAGCATGTAGGCAATGAATCCCGTGCGTCGACACCCTCTAAGGACAGCAGCCAATCTCAGCCATCATCAGGCGCCAGCAGCGCCACAACCAGCACACCCATCGCTGCCGCACAATCAAAGACCAAAAATGATGGCAGCAATAGCAGCAGCAGTAGCGCAACCACAAGCAACAATACCCCCATCACGACCACAACTAGTCGAAGCAACCGCAAGTCCACACAATCCGCTACAGCTGCAGCTCGTCCAAGCACACCGAGTGCTGACAAAAAAGAGGATGCAACAGCTGCCGATAATACAGAAGAGGAGCCCGCTACACCCACAGCGCCGCCGCCGCCTAAAGCCAAACGCATGAGCTCCCAAAATAGCAATAGCGAACAACGTTCATCTCAGAGTGGCAATGGAATAGACGCCGCCTCAGCACCGCAGTCAACAACAACAGCTGCTGCAGCAACAACCACGACAACAACATCAACGCCAACAGCAGCAACCACAACAACAGCAGTTGCTGATGCACCGTGTGTTGAGAGCGAGGAGACCTACACGGCAAAGCTGGAAGTGAAAATAAAGATACCCGATGAGCTGAAGCACTATCTGACCGATGATTGGTATGCGATAGTGCGTGAGCACAAGCTCTTGGAGCTGCCGGCCAAGGTAACAGTTCAGCAGATCGCAGATCAGTATTTGGCGCACAAGAAGTCGGTGAAGTCGACCAGTGCCAGCAAAGAGGTGGCCATTAACGATGTCCTCGATGGTATTATCGAGTATTTCAATGTGATGCTTGGCTCCCAGCTGCTGTATAAGTTCGAGCGCACCCAGTATGCGGACATAATGCAAAAGAATCCGGATACGCCGCTATCTGAACTGTACGGCTCCTTTCATCTGCTGCGCCTGTTTGTGCGACTTGGCTCGATGCTGAGCTACTCGGCCTTGGATCAACCGGCAATGCAAACCTTGTTGGCACACTTGCATGATTTCCTCAAGTTTCTGGTGAAGAACAGCGCCATGTACTTTAGCATGACAAACTTCATTAATGTCGATCCGGAATATGTGCGAAATGCTCAGTAGACATTTAGCTAGGTAAACCTCTTTAATTTGTACGCGATTTGAATTAGAGTGTTGCTACTCACAACTGGCTTGTAATATAACAAGGAAATCACCCATTTAGACTTTGTATAAACAAATAAATCGTCTTCGGCCTCTTGTATAAATAATATACAACTTTATTTTATCTAGTCTTCGTTTTCCTCTTCGCTTTCGCTACTACTGCTGCTTGTGGGATAAAACTCCTTCAGATCCCGCGGCTTGTCACGTTCTGTTTGCTCTGCTTCAAGGTATTCCTGTTGCACCTTTAATATTTCGTCACTGCTTTTACATGCTGCATACGCATTGAGGAGCTTCTCGTTTAGCTCGAGGAATGCATGACCCCAAGAGAATTTGCCCATAAACCATCGCGCCTCTTCGGTGAATCCGCATATATAAAGGGTCGCTGCAATTGCCTCCACACAGCTCAGCTTGCAGGGTTTTCCATAGTTGATTGGATTGGCGGCCACCAAAAACGGCAGCAGCCGAGGATGGGGACTGCGCATTCTGTTGAAGGGCGTCTCATCCAACTTGGCCCAGGAACAGTCAATAACTGCTACTCCAGAGGTAGACACGATTTCGCGGTCCTGTGGACTAACACATAGTTGACCGACGGGCGAAAGGACGAGCCCAGGAAACTTTTGACCCAATCGCAAATTAGAAATAAGTCCAAGACGTGCTAGTTTTCTGCCCGAACACTTTTTTGGATCACAGTGATTGAGGTCCCACATGGAGACGGCGAATTCGGGCGCATGTCCAAGTCCATCCAAATTGTCACCTGACGAATCGGAATCCGATTCAGAGCTATCTGTGGCATTGGAAGCAGCCAGTTCATTGGCTTGTTGGGCGAAGCTGCGTTCGCAATTGTGACTTGACTTGACGTTGCGATAAGAACTTCCTCCAGCACCACGCCTGGATTTGCCTCTATGCCGAGTACTCATTTTGCTTTGTTAAAAACAATATTTATTTATATACAATTTTTTTATGTTGTCTTGCCAGCAACCGTTTCTTATCGATTTCGATAAATTAGCCGCGTGGTAGAAGTTAGCGCCCAGTAATTTTTTTAATATAAAAGATTTAACATTTTTGGCTTATTTTATTACTGATTATTTTCTCCATTTCTATTATCTGCTTAAAAATTGTATGATTTTAACGAATCTATAGCCCATTTTCACCCAACAATTTTATATATCTGGCTAAATCAGATTATTTATCGATTTAATGATATCGTTAGTGTGGTGGCGTGCAGAAAAATGTGGATTTTCAATAGGGTCACTCTGACGCCATCTTTTTTGTTGAACGGGGAAAATTAAAAATTTGTCCGGTAAAATCAGTGTGCAATAAAAAACAAATGTATGTTAATACGTAAAAAAGGTTTTAAATGCTTAAAAATATTCGCGGAAAGCATGTACAGACTTTGAAATGTACAGTTTGCATAATAATTTAATTGAGTCTAGCGATAACGATTGTGTCTGCAAATAAACGTTTTGTATGAGAAAAGTAAAGCGAACATAGCGCCAATTTGCTAAACATCAACATATAAATACTATTAAAGAATGTCAAGCTATTGTATATATAATTGAAGTAATTTGTGCTGGATTGTGCAAAGAAGGCGATGGGCATTGCATTTCATATACACATTACAATTATATATATGTGGCATACATACTAGGGTTGAGAGCGTGACTTCCGTGGGTGAATATATGCAAGGCATTTTAATGCTTATTCTGTTATGCCATATTTAATGTTTGGGTATATTTCTTATTTTTTATGATGCTAATTTGAAAAATCGTCAAATAACTAAAGAAAAATAAAAAGAAAAATATTAAATATGCGCTCCCAAAAGTTCTTCATTCGTAATAAATTGACACGCTCTCATCTCTAGCATTTACACATACAGACACACACACATGCAAAACATATCGGAGCTGCATTGCCGCGCCACGGGCAGTTAATATGTTTGTTGAAAATCAATCGACGCCCGTGATGTTCGTTTTAGTTTTGCAGAAAATCTCACAAAACTAATAATTTCGTTCATTAATTGAAAAATTCTTATAACTTTTGCATTCTATGTCAATCCGCTGTCCTGCAACCGTGTCTAAAATTCAATTTTCCTGCCCCCACCGGAGTACAGTTGCGCCAGCCGCACGCTAGGAAAGCCAAACAACGACAACTGTAGACATCGCGACGGGGAGGCCGCGTTTCAAAAATAAAGCATTTTTAACTATACAAGTTATCCAAGATGGGTGAAGTGAAGTCCGTGAAAGTAGATAACTGGGGCGTCTTTTTTCTGCAGAAGCTCCAGAATTTCTTTAATAAAACGGACTATTGCGATTTAACGCTGCAGTTTCGTGACAATTCACAGTTGAAAGTGCATCGCCTCGTTTTAAGCGCTTGCACAGATTATTTTAATGTGCTGGAGCAAACTTGCGACATAATAGACGACGCACTCATAATGCCGAGCGAATTTCAAGCCGATGTCGTTGTGCCCATCGTCAATTTCATGTACACGGGCACACTTGAGTTTGAGCTTAAAATGTATGGCAAACTGTTGCGCACCGCCAAAGAGATGAATATGACCGTGTTGCTGAAGCTATTGGAAGCCCATCGACGCACAATGGAGAATGTGAATCGGCAGCAAAGAGTGAGATTTTCATTTATTTATGGATTACCATAAATGGTAAACTGACTATTTCTTATCTATTAACAGCCTCCCAGTCCGAAGGGTATACGCCGTCGTCCTATGGTACCCAGCAGCAATACCCCGGCCGCCCAGCAACGTGTGTCCATATCGACACCACCGAATCGCATTGGTTCCAGTCCGGGCAACAGTAACGCGGGACGTACGAATGTGCAACAATCGCGTGCTGTAAATACCCCCGCAATCTTGCGATCCGGTGGCATCAGCAATCGCACACAATATGGGGAGACAACATCCACAAGCTCATATGTCAAACAGGAGCCCACTTCGCCGTTCGAACAACTACGCAAGGGTTACAACAACAATAAGAGACCGGCACAAACGAGCCTCTTGTCACCGCCGTCAAAGAAACCCAGCCTGGAGGAGGTCAAAGAATTTGCGGAACAGCAGCGCATGCGCAAACAAATCGCCGCAGAATATGGTGACCATGGCGATCCCGAATATGATAGCAGTATGCTGTACGATGATGTGCACACTGGCGATGATGATGACGATGATATGCCTCCACAGCCATCGACATCTAAGCAGCAACAACAACAGCAGACCCAGCAACAGTCCGGAGGGACGCAAACCCAAATGGAACATGGCACAACAACCATCATTCTGAAGCAGGATTCCCCAAGCCAAACGCCGACGATTATTGTCAAAGATTCGTCGAACACCAAGCTGAATCATACTAAAATAATAGCCGAGGTGCTCCGTCAATATCCGCACATTGTCAAGGGCCACAAGAACATAAAGCTGAAAATATTACCCAATAGTCCGGTCGAGAAAGCAGCTACGACAGTTAAACGTGCATCGCCGGCACCAGTTGGATCGCCAGCTGGTCCCACATCGCCACACAAGAAGCTGCACGTTTCATTCAAACCAGACAAACCAATGATAACAACACAGCAGCAGCAAAGGTCCACACAGAAATTGACGACGGCTCAGCCAGCAGCAGTCGAGGCAGCACCACAGCCAGTCGCGTCGGCAGCGGCAACCTCCACCACGTCCGCTGCATCATCAACAGGGCAAAAGCGGCGCATTGATAGCAAGACGATGCATGCGTTAATAGCACAGGGTGCCGAGAACACAACAGGTGAGCACATAACGGGACGGGGCTTATTTTTTAGTGAGCGATCGATAAGACGAGAACAAAAGATGATCTGAAAAGTTCTCCAAATTATTCGCTTGGTTCTCATTCAATAAAAAGCCCAGCGATATTATGGGTACACAATGTGGTCTCTTCAACATGTGATATTCCAAACGTTATTGAATATTTTTATTTAATTTATTTCACACTATTTTAATGTATCGAGGATAGTAAATTACTTAACCTATACTAAGATATAATTACTAAATAGGCATACGTGTATATCATATGAAAATTTTACAGATAAAATATTTTTCTGTAGAGATAACCCATATTATTATATATTTACTCACACTGAACTGTCTTGGCTTGCAGGTCCGTGGTTGTGTCTGCGTTGCGGCGTTAATGGACGGCCAATAAGCATTCCATCATATCGTGGCTTCCGTCGCCATTTGATCAACACCCACAAGGAGACAATAGATCCGGCGCTATGTGAGCATTGTGGCTGGCGATCTGCGAACAATCGGGAATTGCATTTCCACATGCACACAGAGCATCAGATTAAATCGCTGCTATACAACTTCGCGGAGTGCGTCCTGTGCAACCAAACTTACTTGACCAAGAACGAGCTGGAGCAGCACATCAACGAGGCGCACACGGATGAAAATAAGCAACAGTGCATTTATTGTTGCAAGGTGTTTGCCCAGGAGCTGCAGCTGTATAGGCATATGAAGAACTATCACAAGGCACAGGCGCTGGAGGATGGCATCATTGATGAGACCGATGAGGAGTATCTGGGCTCGCAGGACGAAGACGGACAGATGGAAGATGAGGAGCAGGAGGAGGAGGAAGTGGAAGAGGAGCCAATGCAGGAGCAAAAGGTGCGCATTTTATCCGACATCAGCTTGCCAGCGACCAGTGCCATTGTACAGCAACAGACCCGCGAAGAGCCCGATGAGGGGAACGTGACAGAGGAGGAGCAACTCATGCAGTCGCCAAATCCAGAGCAGGAAGTCAAGTTTGTCGGCGCCGATGGCAATGAGGTCGAGTTGACTGATGAACAGCGCAAGGAGATATTGTCCCAGCTGAATCAGCAACAGGCAGGCGCTCCAAGCGGGGGTGTTGTCATGGTGCTTAGTGAGCCAGAAGTGGATGCAAAGCAGGAAAGCGATGCGAAATCCTTAACGGGCACCGAAGAGGAATATGATGACAGTCAGATTTATAGTGAGCTAGCCGCCACCGGGTCTGTGGAGAGTAACAGCAAAAAGAGTGAGGCGGCCGATGAAAGTAAGGAGTCCATAGATAATCTGGAATGGGCCGAGAATTTAATATCAAAGCATGACTTGGAAACAGATCAGAATAGCAAAGAAGTAAGTGAAGTAATAATATTAAAGACAAACTCTAATTACCAATTTCTTTACAACAGCCAAAGGCAGAAAAGGGCCGCGATGACATTAGTGAAAAGCTTAAAGAGCTAACGGGCGAATGGACCGAGGATGAGAATGAGGATGAGGATAACATAGATGACAAGCCTGCGACATCAGAGCTAGCATCTATTGTACAAACAGAAACAAACACTGAGAAGCAGGTGGCAGTATCAACAGTTGCTGAGGCAGCCGCAGAGGAACCAGAGCCGGAAGATGACATTGATCTGGCGCTAGAAAGCTTGCACAAGGGTGGTGGCGAGACAGATGAAACAGAGGCCGTTGCCAAGAAAACGGCAGCTGCCACCACCAGCAACGCAACTGAAATAAGTCAAGGTGAACCAGAAGCAGCGGAAAAAGTAGCAGCAGATGAGCAGCCTATTAAGAAGGAAGATGACGATAAGAAAGAACGTGAACCTGAGGAGGAATTCATTAAGGAGGACGTGCCAACATCAATCGAGGCCAACGCCGAAGCCGAACCCGAACCTGAAACCGACGATATCATTAATGAAAGCATTGAAGAAAATTCTGCTCCTACAGACACCGCCTCTGGTATTGATGATGTGAACTTGGAGACAGAAAATATTCGGAAAGTGTTGATCGACGAATTGATTGCTGAAGCAGGAGCGCCTGGAGCCGATGTTGATGTGGATGCCGACGCAGTAACTGGTGAACAAGAATTGACCGAAGTTTCGCCTACTCAGCTAGCTGAGGTAGATGGATCCGATCAGACACTTCAAGCTGAGGCAACCAAACCTGTTGAGGCTGTAGATGAATCAATAGAAAATAATAATGAGAAAAAATGCGACGAGACAACAACAACAACAGTGGTAGAATCGGCTGCTGCCACCGAGGAGAAACCAAACACCAGCGATGCAGTTGCCGTCGATGGCAAAGATGAGGCGCTGACAGCAGGTACACAAGAGAAATTGAAGAGTCTCATGAATGAGTGGGTGGACGATGATGATGATAATGAGGACGAGAATGGGGTTACTGCTGCGACGAAAGAGCAACTCTAATTACTAGATTTATTTATGTTTTAAGCTAATTTTCATATGCCAGTGCTACTATTCAAGCAACTGAATAACATGGATTCAACATGGAGATCGTGGTTTATATGCAGATTTATTTGTGAATGTCATGATCAATGAATAGCTATGGCAAAAGAATTTTGGTTTCGATTGTAAATTAAAAACTGTTTCAATGGTACTTCTTTTTGAGACATATTTGTAATTGCACCGGATTTCCGCAACTTATAGAAATAGTAACAAAAATAAAATATATCATATATTTTACGCATGTGAAGCACATAGTAACAAAATCGATTTGCGTATTTGATAGACAAACCAATCGAGTACCAAGCAATTAGTTTCTCCTGCGTTTTACCACCAACAATTCAACTTCAATTATACACACATACATATAAATATATTTATACGTCTACATATAAAGTTTGTCTATATATATCTGGAAAATATTACATACATAAATGTGTATTTATAGAGATGTTTTAATTGGTTTAAAACAAAATTATAATGGCAAAGCAAATGTGTATGCAATTACATTCAATCGCTTAGCAAGATGTTTTATGATTGATATACATAAATACCTAGTAATACAAATCAAAAAACCACTTGAAACCGTTTTTTTTTTTATTTACAACTACATTAAGGTTGATAAAAAGGAAAAATCATAGAAACTTTGGAGAAAGCCACAACAAATATAAGTGTAGATATGAAGAATATTTGTCTTTTATTTATTTGCAGCTAAGCAAAAATCACACTCATAAGAATGTTAAAAAAAAACGTTATATTATATAAAATAGCACACATCTATGTTGTACAAAACATTTCAATTGGCTGAGACACTTAATAATACATTAAACAATAAAGCATTTTGCATACAAAATTTCTGATACACATACAAGATAAAAGAAAAACGGGCCAGTGCCCAATGAGATTCTCAGTCGTCTAGAATAGAAATGTAAATGTAAATAAATATTTGATGCGTAAATGCTAAAACTGATTATTTCGGCATGACGTACCAGCAAGATAATAATTAATTATGCACATTGTCGCAAAGCCAGCAACAACTGTAGTGAATTGCGCAAATCCCGCCCAGCGACGAATCGAGTTCGTATGCCATCGTGCCTTCTCACGAGGAATCACCTCACACACGGTCACATAAAAGAGAGTGCCGCCAGCCAATGCTTGTATGATGGGCAATGCCGTTTTCGACCAACTGGAGGGTATGTCAACGATAAGCATGCCCAGACCGATGCCGCACACGGCACCCAAAGCAAACACCAAGATGCCAATGAATTGCGAACGAAAGCTTGCACGTGGATTTGAGCGAAATTCCAGACCCAGGCAGAAGCCCATCACGAATTTGTGACACGCAACGGCGCCCAGCAGAAAGAGCACCTAAAATAAAAGCGAATAGACAAAGTACGAAACATTTACAACCGTGTATGCTCGCTTATCAAAATAAATATTTAGAAAGCAATCCCAATGATTATCTCACTGGTAGCATAAACTAAATGATGTCAAGGTAATCTCTTATACCTTGGTGGCCGAGTTTTGCACACCGATAGCCAATCCCTCGATGGCCGAGTGCAAGGAGAGCGCCACAAAGAGCCCCAATGTCCCGGTCATGGATTGAGCACATGGCTCAGTGTGGCTGGTATGACAAATTCGCGCATTTGCATCCTCAACGCTGACATCATCACATCCGGGAACGGGAACGTACATATGACCGTGATTATTATGATCATGACCGCTGTAATTAAAGGCAATCAATGAAATTAATCGATTGATTAAATAAGCTATTCACTTCTTTTATCATACTTTCCCCCATGTCGATGATGATGTGTTGTATCACCTCCTGTTAATGGAGTTCGTTCATCAGTTGCACCATAGACATTGTTGGAGCTTGGAGCGCTCGCTGCTGGAGTCACTTCATGTGTATGCTGAATGGCTTCGCCAAAGAAGTAGTGTATGAACTCGTCTATGAAATAAATGATGAAGAAGCCACCACACATCGCAACTTCGGCGAATTTCGAGTTCATTTGCTCACGTACCTAAACAATAGCACAAACAAACACACACATCCACACATAAACATATGAATATAAAAACAGTTATCAAATTGCACTCGATTACAGCTAGGTTTACCTCTGGCAAAATATGCACCAGCGCTGTAGCCAGCAAAATACCTGCACCGAAGCACAGCAGCAACGAGGTTATCAATGGAAATCGCTGACGATTACGTTCTGATATTATGGCCGGCAGCATGCCGGATAGAAGGCTTCCAAGTCCTAGCACTAACATGGCTAAAACCTTTTCCATATCGCCACGATCGTCGGCTTGCCAGTTGGTTATATTTGTGCCTGCTAAACTCATTATTCTGTTTTTAGTCTACTCAGTCATCAGCAAACAAATAAACTAAAATTGGATCGATTCGATGGGATGTTGACTTCGCGTCGCGAGTTTTTAAAATTAAACAATCAGCCGCATATATGGACGTTCAACGGACTACGAAACCCAACGAACGACACAATGACGAATGTTATTGCACTACCCCAGTATCGCTGATGCTGTGTTTTTTTTTTTTCAGCTATCGATAACTTTCCAATTCGCTGTCCAAGCAGTTCAGCTCATCGCACTTCTGCATTCTATTTGAATTTAACATACAGCAAGTTGGCAGACTTATAAGATTCGAAATGCTTATAAGCAAGCATTCCTAACTGCTTGTAAGGCAAACTAGAGTGAATTCATTGTATACATTTAATGAGTTAAAAGCAATTATTGGCAACAATTAAAACATTTATATGATATTCATAGAAAATTATATGATCTTGAATAGATTTACGTGTTGAAATTCTTTCGACACTTGTTTTTAGATATTTGATTTGCAAGTGATCCTCGACTATAAAATCTAAATTAATTATTTTGCCCCCGCCCATAAAAAATTTTGTCATTTGTGCCTTGTAATGGAACGTCGTTGTATCATATGTGGAGAGCAACCAACCTCAAAGTTCACCTATCCACATACTTTGGAGCAAGCGCTCAAATGGCAAAATATGCTCGCTATCTTTGTGCCTGTGGAGACGTTGATGCATAGCTGTTGTGTTTGCAATAAGCATGTTAATCGTAGGGAATATACTGTGCCAGAATCTCCTATTGATGAGGATCGTTCTGTAACTTTTACCAGCGCTAATGCCGTACATTACTTCACAGATCAAAGGCCCGAGACTCAGTTGGATTGTGCACATACAGAAAATTTTAGTAAGCCACAAATTTATTATCGATCCAATGATAATAAACAACCAAGCGACCAAATGTACGAAAAGTTGCGCATAAGATCGACTTCTGGTAGCGAGTTAAACTTTCGATTGAAAAAACAAAGTGCACTAAAAAATGCAAACTCCAATAAAAATCGGACGCAATCAAAAGGATCCTCAACTAAGAAAGCCTGTAAGTCAGATTGCAATCGATGCAGTCCTCCAAAGAGCTCTGAATACAATCAGACAATGCCAAGAAAGCGAGAGAGCTCTCCAGATAGGTCGGGCAGAAACCCGCAGCTCGAATCGAATTCAAGCTCTTATGGCTATCCACTAAATGCATGCAACAGGCAGATGTGTCTACAGAGACAACAACAACAAGAAAAGCAGCAGCAGCATCAGCAGGAACAACATAAAATCTGTCCTGGAATAAGGAAATGTTCTAATCACAACGTACGCATGCCAACGTGTAGCGAGAAATCATGTATGTGCGATCGCGGCTTTAGAGAAAAGGCTTGCGGAAATTCGAGCCAAATAAATTTGGGAAATTCAAATATGGGCAATGCACCATGTAGGCAGTGCTCTTTGATGGACACTGGCCGACGGCCACCGGTTAATGTTCTAATAATGGGTGGCTCCATGGTGCCTTCGTATTACAATGATAAGGACCTGCGCAAGCGATCCTCAGATATTTCGCAAATCTGTGTGGTCGAGTCAGATATGACACGCGAGGGAGCTTTCTTTCCAGACATCGATGAGCCGAATTATTCAGTTTGCCGGCAGCCTGCAGAGAATGGCCAGAAAGGAGCGGCGGATTCAACTGATGTACTGCTGCTGGGCACAACGCCTGAGAAGAAATGCCCGTGTGCTGAGGCGGCTTCAAGTACAAGTCCAAAAACAATGCCTCCTGCAGCAAAGACCATCCAACAGGCAGAAAAAAAGGCTTCAGAATCTATTAATAAAAAAGGAGCACAACAGTTGGATGAGCTGGAGTCGCTGTTGGCCCAGCAGCAGCGGCTTCAAAAGTCCATTCAGGCCAAGCTAAATGAGTTGCAGGCCAACACAAAGGTCGAAAAGGAAAGAGTCAATGCGGGTACGGTGCAATCAAACTTCAATTGGCCGCCCTATGAAAGAGTGACACCAAGAGTACGAGTTCTCAGATCAATGGCCAACTACAAAACATATTAAAGTGGGGGCAACAAAGAACTGAACCACATATATACATATAAACATATCCAAATAATACAAAGATCACACATAAAGTCTCACATAGCTATCATGACATTTAGGAAGCTACATTAACACACAAAATATTCTGTCAGTAATATTTTAAACAAAAATTTTAAGTTAAATTTTGAACGTTCCAATGAACCGTCGTTGTGTAACTTGCGGCAAGGAGTTTGCCAATGATGCCGTTGATTCCACCTATCATTATCCTAAAAATGAGAAGGAAGCTCAGATTTGGCAGAAGAGTATGGGAACCTTCGATACCGCTGTGGAAAGCATTGAGAAATGTTGCTGTGTCTGCATTGAGCACATACCACAATTCGTGGAACGTACTCAGAAGGAGGCGTCGCTCATTAAGGAGCAATACAAGGGGGATAACTGGATAATGCCAAAGATAAAGCGGCCTTCGCTGCAGGTGCTTCTCCTGTCGGGTGCTTCGCTGTCACCTTGTTTCGGTATATCCAAATCAGGAAGCAACGAACAGCAGGACGATGGCTTAGACGAAGAGATTTTTGTGAGCGAATCCAGCTATAAGGATTGTGGCATCCCATTGCCCGACATTGAGGCGACCGAAGCGACTGTGCTGCCCATGCACAATGAAAATATGGCAAACAACAATCTGCGATGTGGAGATATAGATTGCCTGTGCAATTGCACGGATGTCTTGTTGCTGGGACGCAGCCAGAATCATCCATGCAAATGCGAGGCATCTCCCCAAAAGCCACAGACAGAGAACTTTATGGAGGGCAGCGATGTAGAGTGCCAATGCCAGATGCACCTGCAGATGGGCGGAATAATCGAACAGCAACAACAGCGCATTTTCGAGCTAGAGAGTATGATCTGTCGGCAGAACGAATGGTATATAGCGTTACAGCAGAAGATGTATGAGTTATATGCAGATTTTGGCGTCATAGACCAGAGCGAATCAGTCAACTGCAATCAAAATAATCATCCATACCAGGAACAGTTAGTAAGTGCAAGTGTCAAGTCTGAACACGAAATAACTCCCAACAGAAAAGAGTTTAGGTGTCCAAGTAATAACATGCAGCCAGAGCCGTCAGAGTGACAGATGTTGTCGTCTTATCCTATACAGTATGCATACTAGTCTTCATTTGGATAAATATTGATAATAAATAAACATGTCTAACAATAGCTGGAAATGTTTTAAGTTATCCTCAACAGGTTTATTCGCTATTACACGCCGAACACGGAAATCTTAAGCGGCGGACTGAATGACGTCTGTGTAGAGTTTCACTTTGGTGGCAATGCTCATGTCCACATATTTGTCGCCAATGGACACGATCAGTCCACCAATAATGCTGGGATCCACGCGAGAAGTGATTTTCAGCGACTGGTTAGGCTTCAGGAAAGACTGGAAAAGAAAACTATTTAGTTTCGCTACATATTGAATACTGATTTTTTTACCTTGAGGGCTCCCTCCAATTGCTTGTTCTGTCCGGCATCTAGAGGCTTGGCCGAGATAACTTCGCAGACAACCTCACCACGGTGAGCAGCCATAATGGTCTTGAAAGCACTGATAACTGTGTCCAATTTCTTCAAGCGTCCATTATCAGCCAAGAGACCCAACAAATTGGCTGTTGCTGGTGCAAAATTCAGCTTTGCGGCAGCTTCTTTAAGAGCAGTGGCCATCACCTTCTTGTTGATGATGGGGCTAGTGACTTGTTCGCGCAGCTTCTTGTCGGCCTTAATGGTCGACTGCAGTGCGGTCAAATCCTTTTCCACCTGATCCAATTGGCTCAATTTGGTGGCTGCCGAATACAGAGCGGTGGCATAACGGCCCTCCAATCCGAACAATTGGATTGGTGGCTTCACCACCTGCTGGGCAGCAGCGGAGCTGAGTGTGCGGCTCTGCAAGCAAGCGAAGTACCATTAGTATAAATCATCTCTTAAAATCGCAAATGAATTTTGGTTATTGGTTAAAATTGCAAATTACATAACCAAGAAATTCGTGTTAGATAATTGTTTTCGGTTTAATACTATTACTGGCTTCCACAACAATCAGCAATTATTGTGCCGTTGCTGTAGAAGGAAGTACATTTTACACAATTTATAACAAAACCTACCAAAAGTGCTAATTTGTTAATTGAGGCCATTGCTTATTCCTTGCAGATACTTTTCCACCTAAATCTCGCAGCTGCGGCGTACAGGGTTGATTCGACTACACAATATTAGAGTTGTCATGGTCTTCCTTATTACCACAGCGGCATTGAGTATACCGATAACGATAACTTGATTATCGTTGAATCGCCAAGAATAAAAAAATGCAATCGTTTTTGGACTCACTTTATTTGTATTTTAAAAAACTGCTGCTCGTAGATGGGTTTTTCGGAAATACGTATTCATTTTACTTAATAAGTAACTATATAACTGTCTAAAATGGTATTTGCAATGCTCACGTAAAAGTTAAAATCATGTTTACGTCTTTATACTCCCGTTCCGACATAACCATACATAAAATAATAGTTTTAAGTGGTTAGCACATAGGGAAATAAATTGGAAAAATCAAATTGCATATATGTATTGATTTAAGGATTTACTTGTCATCTGAAAATATAAAATTATGATAAGTAACTCTTAAAATAGTTATCTGTGCCAACACACCTTCATCTTCGAGGTCTTCGTCGCCTTCATCCTCTCCATCTTCATCATCGAACGCTTCCTCTTCGTTGTCTTCATTTTCATCATCATCCTCGGGTTCCACCTCAATATCAGGTACGAGATAATACTGGAGTGGATTTGGCCAAAGATCATCCTTTATCAGTTCAGCAATCTCGTCATTGACGGGGTCAGCATTGTCCGAAAACCAATCGAAGAACGTCTTATAATCGGAATTCCGTTTCTTCTTATTGCCATAAGGTTTCGTTAGCAACTGTTTAAGTAAATTCTTGCCCTCCTTCCATTGAATGGGTGTGCTCGTAGACGCGGGCCAATCACCATTTTCAGAGGCAGCTTTAACAATTAAAGAGATTACATTGATATATAAGTGAAATAACATTATTTGCAATTACACATACCCGCTGAATTCAAATGAAACTCTTTGGTAAGAACCTTGTTCTCAAAGTACGGATTTTCATCGAAATGGAAATTTATGCGGTATCCTGATTTTATGTCCTCGAATTCCTCAACCTCCAGTTTGTTTAGTGCATGTAGACACTCCTCCTCTTCTTCGTCCAGAATGCCGGATACTTGCGGGTGGTTAATAAACTAAAAACAAATGGAAATTTAAATTAGATATCTGCTATCCATTTGATGTTACTCAAGAATATAAAGCTCGAAGTGACATAATCAGGGTGTATTTGAGTAACATATTGTCTACAATAATATGAATATACATTTATGTAATGCAATGTTTATGGAAATAAGTTAAACAACAAACCGGTAAAGAATAATTGTTCAGAACGATTAATTTAATTTAGAGGGTCAGAAATGTGCGGCTTCAACGCAGACATTTATCGATATATTCATACACTCACATGCACACGCACACCATAGGCAAAAAAAGAGCGGTGCGACCGGTGGCGGCGGCATGCATAGAAGACCAAGATGAAAAAGAACAAACGAAAAAAGTTCCTCGAATAGAGAAATTTTTCTTGCACATGTAGTAGAGACACAAAATCAATTAATGTTGCCTTTTTGTCTTTAAAATGCTGTGCACGCATTAGTGCTGCGAGATATGGGGCTATACCGAAAAATTAACATTTGTTCATGCTAAACATGCAAATCATGGCCGCTTAGAAAGATTCGCTCGATCACTACTACATTCATGCTCAAACTTACAGAAGTAACCCAAAAGTTGGGGATACGTTTGACAAGTTCACTGCGCTTTTCGTAACACGGTTTCCGCAGTTTGTTATATTTTTGCTCCACTTTCAGTATCTCTTCACTGGCTTTCTCGTTAAGCGCGTCAATTTCGTTTTGACAGGCATCGATTAGTTCCAGCGCCTCCGACTCCTCCTCGTTAGCACCGGCAGATGTATTTCCATCGGCGGCAGCATCCAACTTTTGTCGCTTTGGCACGCTCGACATATTGCTGGCTTTGTTTTAAATGGAGCGGCAAAGGGGAGACCAACACTTGGATTGACGAAATTGTTGTGAAAAGCTATTAGTTTATCTAGTACAGTTGAGCTGAAGTCGATTTAATACACTTAATGCGCGCCGTCCTCCCGGTTTGCGAATTCTTATCTAAGTGTGACCGACTATTTATATCGTAAATATGCATTGCGCAGGGTTGCCTTAATTCTTTACCAAACACAAAACGACAACTAAACAACTATCTTGAAAGCATTGAAAAAAATGAACACACAATTTTTTTTTGCTTATCTATTTATATATTTTTCTAAGAAACTTACAAATTTAAATAATAAATGTATATAGTTCTAGTTCCGGTTCCAAAATACTCAATGTCGTATCTGAGCATTAACAACACTTAAAAGATTACAAGACATTTTCGGTCCTTTACAACACGCGCGGACAATATTTAATGTCGAGGTGTAAACGAGCTGGCCCATTCATTTTTTAATTTTATATAGAAAGCGTTTTTAAAAATATTAAAAACATGGCCACGGCTGAAGCTCAAGTCAACGTAAACACAAATTTGCAAAAGCAGGACCTTAGCAATTTGGTGAGTGTGCAGGAATATACGCCGAAAATATCCACCTCCGGTTCGATGACTCGCGTCAGTTCGTGTAGACGCTGCATCTAAAAACATTAGGGGACCGCGGCCATTTGTATATGAAAAAGTGTCTTCGTTGAAGTTGAGACTGACTAAGACTAACTTTGATAAAACGTTATGTATAATCATCTTTTTACATAAATTGCTTTTGTTGCGCTTTGTCGGTGTGCAGTCGACCTCAAAAGAATGCAGCACGTGGCGCTGCCTGCTACGTTTCGCTAGCATTAATAGGGGTTTTTGCCCTGTGAGTTGTTTGGCATATGTTTGCAATATGCTCGGTGAATGTTCTTAAACTAACTTAATGAGAACATTAGATATGCGGCTTAACGGTTGCTACAATATCTGATGCAATATTCGGTTCATTCTAACCTCAAAAATGTACGGCTTTTTCTACGCACACTCATACCATTGTGTATATTTGTGTGCGTATACAGATGTATGCGTGTGTCAGTTTGTAAGGCGGTTTAGGGCGTGTTGTGAAAGTTCAATGGTTTGGTATAATATTTACGATAATCTACTATTTGCATTGTATTTACAGGAAATAAGCAATCTAACACCACTGTCGCCGGAGGTGATCTCCCGCCAGGCCACCATCAACATTGGCACAATCGGTCATGTAGCCCACGGCAAATCCACGGTTGTCAAAGCCATCTCCGGGGTGCAGACTGTCCGCTTTAAAAATGAGTTGGAACGAAATATTACAATAAAGCTCGGTGAGTTATATAGTTCTTTATCTTATATACTCAAATCATAATACTAGAATGACATTTGCTATTAGAATGATGATTGCGGAATGTGCAATATTGCGATTACCAAATTGCAAATACCAAATTGGGTAAATTCTTTAATCGTGTCATTTTAGCTTAGTTTTTATCGCTTTCGGCAAAGATTATTCCGTTTTATGATGCATAAAACTTAAATTTTCCTTGTTCTATTAACTAAATTACTAAACAAAAACCCAACTAATGTTGACGACGGCACAACGCGCAGATTATTCAAATCTATTCCAGTTTTCAAATTCGCAAAGAAAATTGAGAACTGAATAAATCGGGATCTAATTATTTTTTTTTTTAATTGAAACCTTTAATTTTAATTTTACATAATGTGAAAATCAACAAATATAATGATATATTTTTGGCTTCTAAATTACCTGCAAATTAATCTATTAATATTAACTGTATATAAATGGGAAAATTATGCATTTTAAAGTTGTCTATAAATGTATGGAATAAAATGTTTGGCTTACTAAATATGAAACTTGGAAGTAGTGATTTGTCAAAACCCAAATTACTTTATATATTCTAAGCTACTTTTGTTTGCAATATTTTTGTCGCACATACCGTGTAAAATTTATAGTTTTAAGTGTCGTGATCGATGATTTTGGATCGATGTTCTGAGCGTTCTGTAAATGATTGATAGATAAATGTGATATCTTTAAATATGACATGCATTGCTGGATTAGTCCCCCAACATCAAATAAATACAACACACGCACTGTGTCGTCGCCTTTGTAGTTTGGATTAGCTTTGGATTAACAGTCAACTATCGGCTAATAAAAAAAATTGTTTTTTCCTTGTACTTTGTATACATTTTAAATTTATCTATAGTTTGATAGTTTCTTAGAGCATTGCCAAATTTAATTTCATTGTTTTCGATTAATCCAGCAATTGTAATTAATTCAGTCCATCTTTTTCTTCTTCTTTTTCTTCGTTTTTCGTTTGACCAAACGACGCTCGTTAACCAAAACAAAAAAATAAAAATAAATAAATAAATAAAATAAAAAATAAAAAACAAAAATCGTACCAATACCAAAATCATTTGCAGAACGCTTAAGCGAAATGAAAATCCAAAAACTTCTGAAATCCAAACAGCAGCGCGATGCATACGACTTGAAACAGCGCCAACTGCTGAAACAATTGAACAAGCGACGTCAACGACAGCCGTCCAAGAGCAGACAGCAGGAAAATGCAATTGCTCCTTACACTCGAACCAGGCGAAGCATCAGCCAAGTCTCACTCAGTCCTAGTCACAGTAGCGGGTATGGCAGCGTCATCGGCCCCGACGAGCACGACACTTTGCCCGTGGCCATAAATCAGAGCGACAATTCAACAGTAAACATACGGAAGCGTTGCCGTAGCCCTAACGACCTTCAAAACGAGCACTCATCGTCGCCGGCCTTGAAGCGAGCCAAAAAGAGACCAAAGGGCGAATACTTTGTGGAGGCCATTGAGCGCGTTGAGGTGATGCACAACGAGCCCATCTTCTATGTGAAATGGCTGGGCTACGATAGCAGCGAAAATACTTGGGAGGCATATGAGAACCTAGCCGACTGCGTTCAGCTGGAGGATTTTGTGGATCGGCAGTCACAATTGTATGAACCCTTCATCAAAAAAATCGTTGGCAAACTGGAGGCAAAACTGGCGACAGCCGCTCCACTTGACTTGAGCAGTATTAATATAAAGAAGGACTTGGATAACTACGAGTCGATGCCGTTGAGTTTGGATTTGATATTGCTGGCCCAGTATCGGGCGGCGGGCAGTCGCAGTCAGCGTGAGCGCCAGCGCATTGAAGATCGAGCTCTGCGACGTATCCAGATCCAGGGTTGTCATTATGCGCGCCGAAAGCAGCTACAGGAGCTGGCCCAGTTTGAGAAGCGTATGAACAGCGTGGAGCTGCCTTCACCGCCCATAACTGTGAAAAACGACGTCGATTTGGATAGCATCGATGCGAATTTCGTGTATATACAGAAGAACATGTTGAGCGATTCGGTGCCCCACCCTGAGAAGGCAGTCTTCGGCTGCAATTGCAAGCATGACGAAGGGGATGGCAAGACCGAATGTTGCGCCACCAGTCGCTGTTGTGCCCGGCTCGCCGGCGAGCTGTATGCCTACGAGCGTACGACACGTCGCTTACGTCTGCCCCAGGGCAGTGCCATTTTTGAATGCAATAGCCGTTGTAGCTGCGATGAAAGCTGCACAAATCGCCTCGTACAATTTGGACGCAAGCATCCGCTGGAGCTCTTCAAGACCAGTAACGGTCGAGGCTGGGGAGTACGCACGCCGATTTCGCTGCGTAAAGGCGAATTCGTTTGTGAGTATGTGGGAGAGATTATTTCCAGCGACGAAGCCAACGAGCGTGGCAAGATCTACGACGACAAGGGCCGAACATACCTGTTCGATCTGGACTACAATACGGCCGCAGAGAGCGAGTTCACCATCGATGCGGCCAACTATGGCAATGTCTCGCACTTCATCAATCACTCCTGCGATCCCAATTTGGCGGTATTCCCCTGCTGGATTGAGCACTTGAACATGGCACTGCCCCATCTAGTATTCTTCACAACGCGGTATATCAAGGCCGGTGAGGAGCTGAGCTTCGATTATATACGCGCCGACAATGAGGCTGTGCCCTATGAGAACCTGTCGACGGCTGCGCGCGTCGAATGCCGCTGTGGTGCCCCGAATTGCCGGAAAGTGCTATTCTAGATTTCACATTCTTCACCATGGATCAAATGACTTTTATTTAAATAACCTACCCATTAAAATTTGCAATAACTTATAAGAATACAAAGCTATTCCACAGTTCATTGACGTCGGCTCTCGAAAAATAATTGACAAAACTGTTTTAAGTTGTCTGTTTAATATTATTTATTGTTAATATTGTATTTTTCAAACTTATACACACACATTAAATTAACTGTTTTCAAGTATAAGACATATATGTTAATCTTCTTAATCTAATTTTAAGTTAATTGATGTGCGAATTCTGCACTAGAATTAATTATTTTTTTCCGCAAATATATTATGCATTTTAAAATTGTTAAATGCTCATAAAATAAGGTTTTACTCTTAATGCTACTAAAAATTACATAATAAAATATCGTACAAATATTAACCCACAGTTTTTCGTACTAATGGTCTTCAAAGTTACTAATGTTGAGTGGCGAGACAGAACAAACACTTGACTGACTATTAAATTAAATTCATACATTAGGGCACACGATACCTAAAAAATATATATAATAAATATATGTCATAAAATAGCAGCCATAATATTATTAAATTATCCATCCATTTGGATTCATTTGTCCACAGGATATGCCAATGCTAAAATCTACAAGTGCGATAATCCCAAGTGCCCGCGTCCGGCCAGCTTCGTATCGGATGGATCTAGCAAGGATGACAGCATGCCATGCTCGCGTCTCGCCTGTTCCGGCCGCTTTAGACTGGTGCGTCATGTGAGCTTTGTCGATTGCCCCGGTCACGACATTCTTATGGCAACGATGTTGAACGGCGCCGCTGTTATGGATGCTGCGCTGCTGCTTATCGCAGGTAAGTCATGGTATTCACAAAACTATAGCACATTGGCTGATGCGTTATTTTTGCTTCAAGGTAACGAGTCGTGTCCACAGCCACAAACCTCTGAGCATTTAGCTGCCATTGAAATTATGAAACTGAAACAGATTTTGATATTGCAAAATAAAATTGATTTGGTTAAGGAAAGCCAAGCCAAGGAGCAATATGAGGAGATCACAAAGTTTGTGCAGGGCACTGTCGCCGAGGGTGCACCGATTATTCCAATTTCGGCCCAGCTGAAGTACAACATTGATGTGCTCTGCGAGTATATTGTTAACAAGATTCCCGTGCCGCAGCGTGACTTCAAGGCGCCGCCCCGTTTAATTGTTATTCGATCCTTCGATGTCAACAAACCTGGCTGTGAGGTGCAGGATCTCAAGGGCGGCGTGGCCGGTGGCTCCATACTGAGTGGTGTGCTCAAGGTTGGACAAGAAATCGAGGTGCGTCCCGGTGTTGTCACCAAGGACAGCGATGGCAATATCACTTGCCGTCCAATCTTCTCGCGCATCGTTTCGCTCTTTGCCGAACAAAATGAGCTGCAGTACGCAGTGCCCGGTGGCCTGATCGGTGTGGGCACCAAAATTGATCCGACGCTCTGCCGTGCCGATCGTCTGGTCGGTCAGGTGCTCGGTGCCGTTGGTAACTTGCCGGACATTTACATAGAGCTGGAAATTTCATATTACCTTCTGCGTCGACTGCTCGGCGTCCGCACTGATGGCGACAAGAAGGGCGCCCGTGTCGAAAAGCTGCAGCGCAATGAAATTTTGCTGGTCAACATCGGATCGCTCAGCACCGGTGGCCGCATCTCCGCTACCAAGGGTGATCTGGCCAAGATAGTGCTCACAACGCCCGTGTGCACGGAGAAGGGCGAGAAGATTGCGCTCAGTAGACGCGTGGAAAACCATTGGCGGTGAGTGCAAATGAAAATAGGGAAAAGTTACTCGACGTGTATGTAAATGAAATATTTCTATTGCTTTCAGTTTGATTGGCTGGGGACAGATCTTCGGTGGCAAAACAATTACACCCGTTTTGGACAGTCAGCCAACGAAGAAGTAAATGGATCAACAACCAGACCCGCTCCGAGTTCATATACAATTTAAGCGTTTCAAGTGCGTGTGTGTGAGAGAGATCACAAATAATTCTGTCGTTTGGCCAATTCGCTAATTTCGCTGCACCGTCTCTTCATCTATAAATCCCGCGTCGTCGTCCTCCTCCTTCTTCACGTCCGTTGATAGCAAAAACAAACAAAAACAAAATACGAAATAAAAGCAAAAGAACTACTGAAAATTGATGCATACATACCTTAAATTATTGAATTTTGTATGTATATAAGCGATTTTTGCTGAGATCTGTTATGCATGTATAGCAAATCCAAGCATTACATGAAACTAATAGGTTATACCATATACATATTATATAAAAACAAAACAAATCTGATACATCGTAAAATTGTTTTTATGATTTAAATACAAAAACAAACATTAAAAAAAAAAAAACAAGTAAAAAACTGTATGCATTTTTACAATTCAAACTACAATATATGGTTGTTTTACATATTTGGGAGTGGAGTGAGGCGAAGAACCATTTTAAATGGTTTTCAGTTCAAGCTAGCAAGAATTCAGGAATTTTTCATTATAGATCCATTTATTTGTTTAAGCATATTACAATTTTCACATTGTCGTTTTTGAAACATGATTTATTTTTAGTATTTGGTAAATTACATATTTTGAAACATCTTTTAATGTATGTATCGCACTTGATTCGTTTATCTAGCGCTCACTAATGTAATTGTAAACTACTATTTATGGTATGTTTATTTGTATTTGTTTTTATTTTATGTGTTTTTTCATTTTTTTTTTCGTATTGGTTTATTGAAATTATTTCGATATTAATTAGCTTAATTAATAAAAATTCGTACTTAGTCGCGATTCACATACATACGTTGTGTTTTGTTATTTAATTGCTGGAAACGTTGTTTAATTTAAGACTATTGAGATTGAGTAATTTGTAATTATTATAATACTTATTTCAAATACGCTTTTAAGTATTCGACAACAGAGATTTTCTTTCATTTGTTGCATTAGTTTCGTTGAACACATTTATAAATAACTCATATTGAGAATTCATGTCTAAGAGTTTGAGCGATATTAAGTCAGATAATCAGTAATTTGGAATGCAGCTGGAGAATTTCTCCATATTCCATATAACTTTTGAGATCTAAGCTCTCGTTGAGAATCAACATAATTTTAACCAAAACTGCCACAAAATGTGCTTTATATAAATAGACGATCATTTTAAGAAAATTTAATTTAAATAATAGTCTAACTTTGTTTGATGCTAGCATGCCTATGGTCTTAACTACCTGAAATTTTGGCTAATTCCAAAACATTTCAGTTCATTATTTTTATTATATAAAAAAAAACTTCTTTATCTAATCATAAGCACGCCAAGCAACAGCTTTGAGCCTAAACTGTTGCTTGGTGCGTTGCTTAAGGAATCAAATTATAAACAACATACTCTTTCGTTTAATTTGAATATGTATGCGTTGCTTATAAGATAGAAATGCTAGACTCGCTGTCCATTTCGGTACATCTTTTTGGTTTTTCTTTTCTTGTTCTGTTTGTTTTAAATATTTGTCATAAGTCTGTGTCGTACTATCAATAGACATTTCAAGTAAATAATATTCAATATAATTGTTTAACACAATTAGAAGAATACTATTTAATACATACATATAACAAGTACAATTCAATATTTCCTAAGCAAGAAATCAATCTAATATATATATTTATATATATTCTTTTTAAATTTGTTTGTTTAAGTTTAATTACATTGAACACCTTAAAGTGCTGTTGGATATCCATGCGTATACTTAATATACAACACACATACAATTCAATCGCCTTTCTTCAATTAGTAATTCAGCTTCAGCTCTCTTAGATAGTTAACATTTACATTTTTGAAATGGGTGACTGTGAGCGTGAGTGTATTTAGTATTTATGAATGCTTATTATTTGCTACTATTTCTGTGTGTGAGCTTTGGTTTTAGCTGGGGATATGACCCGCAAATTTGGTCAGCTTACATATAACATACAGAGCATGTTGTTTTTATATATAGTACATACATAATACAATTTATTGACAGTTATCTTTGGCAAATTGGAGTTTGTGTTCTTTCAATTTCGATCTTGACTAATCATTATTTGCTCTACATATATATACACATATAAAACAAGCAATACATGCTATATATTTATGTGGATCGACTATAGTATAAATCGAAAAATTGTAATTTCAACTTTCTGCATTGTCATTCTTTTTAGTTGATTTCAGTGTATTATAATTCTATTCTGTTTTTGCTTTTCTTCCTAACAAACTATAATCTTTAACAATTTTGACATTTTCTCTAACGATTTGAATAACGTTTGCAACTCTATTATGATACAATTTGAATTACTTACATAGTTACAAATGTACATATATTTGTGCAGAATAAAGCAAATTTTACATGCCAATGTTGGTTATCATAGCTACATAAATATATAAATATCTTTGAGCAATTTGCAAGTACATATATTATAAGTATACACCTAAATTTAGCACATCATTCTTTACAAATATATTTCACGGTTTTAATCAGGTTTTTATCTATGTATGTATTTATTTATTTAGTATATGCCATTAGGGTTGCGAGTTGGGTACAGAAGTAGAAGCCTGCATTTTCTTTAGGATGCACTTTTTGTTTTGGCATTTGGGTGTGGGTGTGGCATCTTAAAGAAAATGGCTCAAATCTCATTCGTTGACGTCCTCATCCGACGAACTGGCCGCAGGGATTGTGGAGAACTGCCACGCCTCGCGATTGTTGTTTTTGCTGACACTTTATGAAATATATAGAAATATATGAAGATTATTTGATCATACATGACTTTACTATTAAAGTTTATTCATACCCATGCTTCTTGGCATTGCTTGGCAGCGTGTGCGAGCTGCGGTAGTAACTGTCGTGCGGCTCCTCTTTTGTCTCCTCCAGTGATTTGCGCTGCAGCGTCATAGTCTCCTGTGGTGTTAGGGCGCTGGCTCCACCACCTCCGCTCATCTCGGCGTCTAGATAGTATTTGGCACTCTGTGCGATTTTGCAGTTCTCGCATTCGCTTAGATAGTCGTCGTCCAGGCTGGTATCGTTGGGCAGAAAATGCTCGTTAGGATTCAAACAGTTCTTCGATGTGGTGCACACTGGCAGCTGCTTGCTGGGCGTGCCACCGCGCCCGCTCTGCGCCTTGGCCACCAGCTGCGGATAGCTGGGCATTTGGCAATGGGCAATCGATTTGCTATTTGTAGTTGTTCCTGCTGCTGTTGCTGTCGATGATGCTGCTGCTGCTGCTGCTGCTGCTGCTCCTGTTGTTGTTGCTGCTGCTGCTGTTGTTGTTGCAGAGGTCGATGCTGTGTTTCGTTCGCTGTCCCGTTTCACACGCAATATTTTGGGCAGTGTGGTGCTCTTGCTGCTCACCGTTGCCTTCTCATTGTTGTTCTCCAATGGGGGTATGCTGATCACCGAGGGCACCTTGCTGACCACGCTGTTGATGGTGCTGTTCAGCGAGATCTTGCCGCTGATGTGCTTGGGCAGCGTGTAGGTGACATGATTGTTGGCCAGCGGATAAAATGTACTCGAATTGATTTTGCCGCTCGACTTCTCCCCGCAGCTGGACGAGGGGCTGTTCGGCGGCAGCGTCAATGTTGGCGCCTGCTCCTTCCGCTGATGTACGCTGCTGCCCGCCGACTTGCTGAGGGTGTAAATGGTGGCCACAGCATTGTTGTTGTTGCCTCCACTGCTACTGTTGCTGCTGCTGCTACTGCTGCTATTGTTGCTGTTGCTGTTGCTGTTGATGGCGCTGTTGCTGTGGCTGTTCGTACTGCAGCTGCTGGTGGCAGTGGTTGATACGGTTTTTAAATTCGTTAGGCTTTTGTTGAGTTTCGGTGGTAAAGTTGGATTGCTTTGATCGTTGTTGTGTTGTTGTTGCTGCTTCTGCTGCTGCTCTTGCTGGTTATAGAAATGTTGCTGCTGTTTCTGCGTCAAACTCAAGTATGCATCAACCTGTAAAGATCACTAATGAGATTAGCAAAATGTCAAAGGGAATAATATATATGTACGGAGAATAAAACCGCAACAAAACTAAGCAAAATAAATATTATGTTAATTACGAAATCCAAAAGAATTATTAAGATTGGCTATAAATTATAATATGTATAGCAAGATAAACTCTAAACACGAACAGAACCTAAATCGACACTTAATTATATTTTTATATGTTAATCAAAAACAGATACATATTAGAATATGTGTACATATGTATGTATTATGCTTAAAACTGTCTCAAATATATGTATGTATGTATGTATGTATATGCATTATGCATTTAGATATACATTTTTGGTCCATTTCATTATACATATTCTATGGTAAAGTCTATTGAGTGTCCAAAGTTCAGTATTCACAATGGGATTACTTACATTTCGAACTCACCTTTCGATTCAAGTAGGCGCTGGAGAGCATATCGACGCCGGATTGGGCAGCAGCTGCTGATCCGCTGCTGGACGCACTGCGTCCGCCGCTGCTGCTGCGGGCTCGTTCAGCAGCGCTGCTCGAGCTGCTGGAACGCTTTTGCACGCGACCCAATACAATGGGTGGAGCGCTGACATCGTCGTGATGCTGCAACGGCGGCGGCGGTATTATGGCGGAGACACTGCTCGAGCCGTGCGATGGATGTGGCTGCATCTGCAGCTCGTCGCCCACCTGCTTCGAAATGGTTGCAATCTTTGTGTCATAGGCGCAGGCACTGCGGCTGCCAAGCAGATCCTGTCCGTGCTGCTGCTGCAGCTGGAGATTAGTTGTGGACTTGGCGCGCTGACCATACGCCAGCGTCGCGGCATGCCGTGTGCTGGAGCTGGGCGAGAGGGCGCAGGCATTGCTGCCATTGGATGCGAATAGCTTGCCAGCGCCGCTAAGGAATGCGTTCGCATTGGCATTGGCATTGCTGCCCATGTAGGACATGGGCACATGCTGTATGGGGCACTGGCACATGGGCTTCTTGCTCGCCTTGTCTGTGCTGGAAGTGGAGCTGGAGCTGACGTTGGTGCTCATGCTAGACTTTGGCTTGACATTAACCACCTGCAGCGGATCGGCCACAGCAAAGTAGCGCGGAATGGTGCGATGATAGCGACGCGAGCTAGAGGGCGTCTTGCTGCCGTGCTGCTGCTGCTGTTGTTGTTGCTGCTGCTGTGACTTGAGAGCGGCGTGCAGCGGCAGCGGTAAGGGCAGCGTTTGTGTGACCGACTCAGCTGTGCTGCTGCTGCATGTGGGCGGCGTTGTTATCGTCGCTATGTCCATGGCTGGCAGCATGTCTATGGCAGTCGTGGACAAAGCTGCTGCGAGTAATTGCTGCTGCTGTTGCTGTTGTTGCTGGTGATGGTGTTGTTGTTGCTGCTGCTGCTGCTGCTGTGACAGGTGGTGTGTGGGCGTGACCAGCATGTCAGTCGTGGCTGGCAGTGAATGATAACTAGCGGCACTTGCGCTTGCATTAATCTCCACATCGGCTACAGTCAGATATTGCTGCTGTTGCTGCTGCTGCGGCTGCTGTTGCAGCAGTTCCTGCGAGCCGCGTGGCGTTCGCCGTGCTGCTGCATAGGCCAGCGAGCTGGAGGCGCTGCCAGCAGCAGTAGCCGCTGCGGTCGTTACACTAGCACTTATATTGAGATGACAATTCTTATAGCTGCACTCGCTATTGACACTGGGCTTGGGAGTGGGCAGGGTTTGCACACAGATCGAATTGCTGGGCGTCGGTGCAGAGAGCTGTTGTAGCTGCTGCTGGTGCTGCTGCTCCAGATTGTGCTGCTGCTGTTGTTGTTGCTGTAGTTGCTGCTGCTGCTGTTGCTGTTGCTGGTGTTGCTGCTGTTGATGTTGCTGCTGCTGCTGCTGTTGCTGCTGTTGCTGCTGTTGCTGCTGTTGCTGCTGTTCGCTTTGCAAGCTGTAAGGTGGTTGGTGATTCTCGCCAGTGGCGATTGTGGTTACGCCGCCGCTATTGATGTTTATATTAATCAGATTCGTAGTGCTCTGCGTATACTGATTGGATTGTGCGGCAGCTGCAGCAGCGGCCGCGGCACTCAATTGATGCGCATGCGGATGCGCTGCAGTCACGGGCACCAGCTGTTGTGCGTATGCATGTGGGTGTGTATGCTGCTGTGGCTGGGTGTGCAGCTGGAGCGTATGTTGCTGCAGGTGCTGCTGCTGCAGTTGCTGCTGTTGTTGCATTTGCTGCTGCTGCTGTTGCTGACTGACACTGGACACAGCCTGGCGCTGCACATGGCTGGGCAGCGTTACGGTGCACTGAGCGCTTAATGCCTCCGCCTGGGATATTGCGACGGCCTCCTCGTACGGCGGCGGTGCCTCGCCCCGCGGAAAATAGCCGCTTGGTGGCTTCCACAGTGGATAATGCGTGGTAGCTGCGCCATACGAATAGTCCATAGCACTCAGATTGCCCTCCATGTAACCCATGTTGCCGGCAATGTAACTGCAATGTTGATTGTGTTCAATTAGTAAATAGAATAAGGACTTCTTAGCTTTTGGAAACTCACCCAATGCTACCCACAATACTGCGCTGATCCTCCGCGTTCTGACGATTCTCGCGTGCTCGCATTTTCCGCTGTCTTAATCGATTGACCAAGAAGAAGAGCAAGGATAGGGATAGCGTGGCCGTAATGCCACTGGCCACCAGTCAAATGCCAAAATCAGTGCTGCCATCGCTGAACTGATCATCGAGGCAGATGACCTCGCAGCAGTTGTTGCCGCTGCCCACAGTTTGAAAGGACTTGCACTTGCTGAAGGCCTCGCACAGCACCATTTTACACGCCTTGGGCAAACCGCTATCGCAGATGCAGAGTCGACAGGAGTCCGGCCCGGGCATGTAATGCATGCCAGTCTCATACAGTTTGCCATTGTAATCGCGGCAATGACCACCCTGGATGAGGCTGGAGCTCACAGCGTTGCTATCTAATGTGTCAAGGACGATAAAAACATTAGGCATTAAAATTAGTTGTTGTGTATATGCAATTAAATATTATAATATTAAATAATATTATATTGAATATGCTATTTAATACTATAATATAAATATTCTGAAATAATATGCTGAAATATGTACAGTTTGAAGTTTGAATATAATACATATAAGCTTTATACACGATTAACGATAATTAACATAAATTAAATATAATACTGAAATGAAATTATAGTTAAAACAAAATAAAAACTTGTATCAAATTTAAATTAAATAACAACTAACACTTTTAATTTAACACTAAATAAACAAGTATGTATATGATTTTACCTACGAACATGGTTATGTATGTACATATGTATAAATTTCCGAACAACTGTACGATTCTTTATTTTGACACACTTGACCAAGTTTCGCTTTGCTACTGATTTAGCAGTTACCGTTTTTCGCCCAACATTCTCTCATCACCCACCCACACACACACATACATACACCCACACACACACATGTACATACATCTGCAATGGCGTATTGAAAATGCAGCAGGTGCTGTACACCCTTAGCCCCTCACCAATCGACTTACAGATAGATAGATATACATATCTATAGATACATATATACATATACATATATGCATATACAAGTGCATGAGTGTGTACATGTACATAACATTTATCACTTGAATGAAATTAAATGCAAGCCCATTACATTTTCAACATAATTTAAATGCTAAACAGCAAAAGGAAATTCAAATTAAAAACAAATATATCCAGCAAACGTCCTCTGGCAGCAGGAAAGTGGAAAAGTGGCTGCAATAACATGCACTAACACAGTCGACACGAACGACAAAGCACGAGTGCGAACGGCTGGGCAGGAAACACACGAACGAAAATGGCAAACAGCGCGCTTTACGCCCCCGCGCAAAGAAAAAAATTGCTGCCTCTCAGTGCGAGTTTCCAAGTGAAATTTTTGCAATAGACATACACATACACCAACATATACATACTCACACATACACACACCCAATCCAAGCCCATTCGCACACACCCAAACACATGGCAAAGTATACATACATGCAAAAACGAACGACCACCCACAAACACATACACATTGAACGGAGAGCAAGCGAGAGAGAAAGAGAGAGTGAGAGAGAGCGAAGCAGAAAGTAAGAGCGGAATGGGCAGCACTAACGCACAATTTTGCACGCCACTTCCTTCACATCGCCCAGTGGTAAGGCGTTATGCCCGCTTTTCGCAGGAGTTGCTGCCTGCTTGCTAGCTCGCTGAGAAAATGAGCGCAGCGCAAGTGTGTGTGTGTGTGTGTGTGTGAGTGTATGTGTGCCCCGTGTCCCATAAATTGTGAAACTCTGCTGTGGCCATGGACCATATTACAGTTATTGTAGATAGAGAACAAAAATTAAAATTGATTTTAGAATGAAAAAATAATACATATTCATTCGAAGTCCTTATCTCTAAGCACATTGGAAACAATTTTATTTCAACCAAAAGCCTAAGCTCATAAGGAAAAAATAAAAATTTTCACTGTTTTACTCTCTTTAGTACAGCAAGGATATGGTGGCTCTATGGTTGTGTGTGTATAAAGTTTTTCAATTTTCACTAAACTCCTTTACCTTTGGCATTTCCAATAAACGCAAGCACTGCCAAAAAATACATTTTGCTGGCGTTAATATGCACTATCAACTGCACAATTAACTTTTAATTGTTATAATATACACAGTTTTTATTTGATATTTTCAACGGTTTTAATGAACGTTCGAGCAATACCAACTAGTGCTAAAATTGATCTGAGTGACCGTTTACGTTAACGCCAAAATCCCCAAATTGAGCTTCAAAGTTTCCGTAAATACTAATAATACTAAACATAACGCAAGGAAGGAAAGGAAATAACGTAACAAGCTTAGGTCGACGTTCAAAAAATGGCGGAAAGCAGGTTACGTTAACGTTCTGAATGCAGCTCAAAGTATGCTATAATTTATGATTATGCACGAAAATATTGAACATTAAATAATGACCAATTTATAAGAAGTAAAAATATATTAGAAAAAATTAAAAATTAACACATAAATATAATATTGCTCAATATGAAGGTGATACAAGCAGCATTTGCAATTTAATCGGCACTGTTGAGGAGTTTATCACGCATTTGATAACGATATTACGTTACTCAGACACAAAACAACAAAATTTAAATTTAATTAAAAAAGGAAAAAACTTGTAATTGAATTTCATGCAAAATGCGCGCATTATTTTTGCAAAGTGTTTTAAGTCATGCAACGACTACAAACGCAACATCGTCAGCAGCAGCAACAGCAGCGACAACAACAATATTAACTTAATCGTAATGTCGAGTTCAAAGTAAGGCGATGGCAATTACTTTTATAGTTAATTAACCAAAGTCCTCGACAGAGAATATCTATACAAAATAAAAGGATTAAAACTGAGTAAAAAGTTAAAATACATAAAATAATATTGAAACAGTAATTTCTATGTCTACATTTTTCAAATAAAAAAATGTTAAAAACAAATATTTATTATAATATTATTAAAATAATAAAAAAAAATTCATTAAAACTAAAAATTTGGTATACAAACATAATATAAATTAATACACAATATTTTAATAAATACATACATATATATGTACATACTATGTAAATTTATTTATTTATACAAAAATTATTTTTTTTATATTTTTTGTATTGTAAATTTATATACATATTAAGGAATAACAGATGTATTATATAATTACATATGGATTTGGAATGTTTGGATTATTTGGATTGTAACTACAATTTGTACAAGTCACAAACACCCAATTTGTATTTAGTACTGGGTATATTTAGCTTGTTCATTCGAAAATAACACGCACGCAAAATTAAGCTAAATAATTTAGCTTTTTGGGTGGGCGCTGCGATTAGCTTGCATTCAAATCAAATGAATGTAATTTGTTGGCTTTCGCATTGAAATTGAAAACAACTTTGTTTCGTTCACTTCTAGAGCAACTCCCCTGAGCACCGGACGCGAGCGTCGGCACTAAAATAGATACGAGAAGAGAAATAAAATGAAGTTGGAGAATGCAACAGCGTCACAGATGATAGCGCTGAAGGGAGTGATTCGGAATAGCAGCTATGTGATTCCGGGTCTCTATGATCTGTCGATCGAGGATACCAATTGGGTGCTGACCTCATCCTTTATCATCTTTACGATGCAAACGGGTTTCGGGATGCTCGAATCGGGCTGCGTTTCCATAAAGAACGAGGTGAACATAATGATGAAAAACGTGATTGACATTGTCCTGGGTGGCTTCACATACTGGCTCTTCGGTTACGGCATGAGCTTCGGACGTGGACCCTTCTCCAACCCCTTCATGGCTATCGGTGACTTTCTGCTTGACCCTCCCGTTGGCGACGAGCTGATGGGCCAAATCTTTGCCGCCTTCCTCTTTCAATTGTCGTTTGCAACAACAGCAACGACCATTGTCAGTGGCGCCATGGCTGAGCGGTAAGCAAACTAAACATGAAAACATTTCACAATTGTTTATTTTTCATTACTATTTTTAATTTGCATAAACTATTTTATATGGTTATACCTATTTCTTAATGACACCTAAAATTTTCTAGAATATCTAGTATTGGGATAAGCTTAGCAATATTTTAATTTCCAGGTTATGCAAAATTTCTATAAAAATAATTCTTTGATTCCTAGTTACTATATTTTACCAAATTTGTTTGGCATTTATTATTTCCATATGGTTCTTGTATTATATTAATCATTTCATGTGTGATTTTAAATGATATTATTTGATTTGATAATCGTGGCATATTATAAAGTTTTAGTTCTTACAATATCACATAATTTGATATGATATAAAATATATACATATGTATATGTATTTTCTTATGGAATGAGGATATGATACGATATGGTATAGTATGTTTTAACGCGATATTCCTTGCACTTTACAGCTGCAATTTTAAGGCCTACTGTGTGTTCTCGTTCCTAAACACCGTGGTGTATTGCATACCCGCGGGCTGGGTGTGGGGCGAGCATGGATTCCTAAACAATCTGGGCGCCGTGGACATTGCGGGCAGCGGCCCAGTGCATCTGATTGGAGGCGCTGCATCGTTTGCTTCGGCTGCCATGCTGGGGCCACGTCTGGGCCGCTATGCGGAGGGCATTGATCCACTGCCACTGGGCAACCCGGTGAATGCGTGTATGGGTCTCTTCGTGCTTTGGTGGGGCTGGCTGGCCTTCAATTCGGGCAGCACCTATGGCGTCAGCGGCGCCAAATGGCAGTATGCCGCGCGTGCCGCAGTGATGACCATGATGGGCTCCTTTGGCGGGGGATTTGTGAGTTCGCTGTAAGTGCAGACCGACTACAAAGAGTTTTCCAGAAAACCATTAATCACTTTTCATATGCAGCTATTCGTTCTGGCGTCACGATGGCCGCATGGACATCATGGATCTGATCAACGGCATTCTGGGCTCCCTGGTCTCCATCACAGCTGGCTGCTTTCTGTATCGCGCCTGGGAGGCGCTGCTCATTGGAGCTTTGGGCTCCCTCCTATGTGTGATCAGCATGCCGCTGTTCGATCGACTGGGCGTGGATGATCCAGTGGGTGCGAGCTCGGTGCATGGGGTCTGTGGCATTTGGGGTGTCATTGCCGTCGGGCTGTTCGCCGACAACCCACTGCCCATGGACACGACAAAGGGACGCAGTGGCCTGTTCAAGGGCGGCGGCTGGTACCTTTTGGGCATCCAAACGCTGTCCGCCCTTTGCTTGGCCTGCTGGGGTATTTGCTCGACATTTTTGCTGCTCTATGTGATTAACAAAGTAATACCCATTCGAATGGACCCGCATGAGGAGCTGCTGGGCGCCGATCTCACGGAGCATCGCATTCGTCACACGCAAATCGGACTTTCGCGTGCTATTTCTGCTCTGGCCCCCATCAAGATCGACCTGAATGAGATTGTTGGCATTCAACCAATTGGGATCAATCCTGGGCACGAGCGCAGCATCGAACAGCTGCGCGCTGCCGAGGACAAACTGCAACAGTGGCAATCCTACCTGAATCAGGTGAGTGGCAAGGCGCACAAGCTGGACACTCCCCACAAAACTCTTGAGGAGCACCAACTGGAAACGGACATAACTCTCAGCTTGAAGCCCAGCATAAACGAACATCAGCAGACGGGCAACGTATTTGGGCGCAGACTGCGGTCAGTCCAGATTAAGGAGAACAACTGGAACCAGGACCAGGGCACCTATAAACCCAACAACAGTGAGCTGCCAGTGATTAGTCGAGTCGCCAAGCTGGACAAGGATGACAACTTTGCCTGGGTTGATTAGGCACTCAAAGGTTTATTCTCTCTTTGAAGATCGGTTCATCGTTGCTAATCAATTTTGGGATTATTACAACTAAACCGAATATCACAATATTAATTATGTTAATCACTGAAAATTGTAAAATTTATATATAAATAAAATTAGTTGAACAGCTCTAAATATGCAACTTAAATATACAAATTATTTTAAGATCGCTTAATGATTTACAAATTTCATAGGAGAGTCAAAAGAAAAACAGATAAAATGAATATAATAGATTCCATATTATCAAAACTTCATTCATACAAATGGAAATAACTATTATTATTTGTTCTTATTAAATGATATACACATTTATAAGCACTAATAAAATACTAATTATCATTCAATCTACACTAAATCATGCACTGCCACCAACCAGCTGCAGGTATAGACCATAAGCTTTTTATTGCTGTCTCTTTCGTTAACAGAAGAGCTGACCGTTCTGCTACAGCTCTGTCCACCCCTCGCTGTTAAAAGACTCAGTAAGTTATGTAAAGAACACTGTTAGGTCCAAGAAACACTCAATTGTGCTCACCACTTGCAGCCGAAAGCAATTACGAGCGATCGCATGATTAAGCAATGGGCTGAGTATTTTAACAGTGAACATGATAAGCTCTCATTTTGTTTCTGACATAAAGTTACTCAACTCGAAGCCACCGCCTTGGAGACTTTTTGTTTCAGAGTTAATTTTCGCACTCGTTCCAAATTTGAGTGCTTTTAAGGGCAGATAGCTTCTATCTTAAATAAACAAAATCCAGTTACTCTACAGCAAAAATAAATAAGCCCAACTACACCACGCCCAAAGATTTTATGGCCCATTTGATATAATCATACTTTTTTTAATTAGTGATAACTTTAAAACATGTATTTAGGCCTCAGAGATTTATTTGAATTTGTTGAGCATTTCCACCCCTCGCCAAAATTAATAACTCGTTTATTCTTTTGCAAATCTCAAATTAGATGTATTTTATTCAAGTATAAGCAAATATTATTTGGATGATCGATCGATGTATGATGATAATAATATAATATATATGTATTATCCTATGTAGTGCTTGGGCTTTCGCTTGCTTTTTATATATTTTAAATGTTGCAGTTGTATTATTATAATATAGTTATCAAGAGCAGTTGTCATTTGTTCTTGTGGTTGTGTGTTTTCTAATTTAGAATCCAAGTTGTGTAAAACGTATAAATTGATTTATTGTTTGGTTTGGGATTGTGGTTGGTGAATTGTTTAATCGACCTCCTCGATGGTTGGGCCAGCACCGCCGGCTCCAGCAGCGCCAGGAGCAGCACCAGCTCCGGGCATACCCCCAGGCATACCGGGCATGCCACCAGGAGCACCACCAGCGCTCTGGTACAACTTGGTGATGATTGGGTTGCAAACGCCCTCCAACTCCTTCTGGCGGTGCTCGTATTCCTCCTTGTCGGCCAGCTGATTGGCATCCAGCCACTTGATGGTCTCGTTGCACTTATCCAGGATGGTGGTGCGATCCGAGTCGGAAATCTTGCTCTTCAGATTCTCCTCATCCAGTGTGGCCTTCATGTTGAAGCAGTACGACTCCAGACCGTTCTTGGCAGAGATGGTCTCCTTCTGCTTCTCGTCCTCGTTACGGTACTTCTCAGCCTCGTTGACCATGCGTTCAATATCCTCCTTGGACAGACGACCCTTGTCGTTGGTGATGGTGATCTTGTTCTCCTTATTGGTCGAACGCTCAAGAGCGGTGACATTCAGAATACCGTTGGCATCAATGTCGAAGGTCACCTCAATCTGGGGAACGCCGCGTGGTGCGGGTGGAATGCCCGACAGCTCGAATTTGCCCAGCAGATTATTGTCCTTGGTCATGGCACGCTCACCTTCGTAGACCTGGATCAACACACCGGGCTGGTTGTCTGAGTAGGTGGTGAAGGTCTGGGTCTGCTTTGTGGGGATGGTGGTGTTGCGCTTGATCAACACGCTCATCACGCCGCCAGCGGTCTCGATACCCAGCGACAGGGGGGTGACATCGAGCAGCAACAGATCCTGCACTTCCTGCGACTTGTCGCCGTGCAAGATAGCAGCCTGGACGGCAGCACCATAAGCAACAGCCTCATCGGGATTGATGGACTTGTTCAGCTCCTTGCCGTTGAACAGATCCTGCAATAGGCGCTGCACCTTGGGGATACGGGTGGAGCCACCGACCAACACAATATCGTGAATGGCCGACTTGTCCAACTTAGCATCACGCAATGCCTTCTCCACAGGGTCCATGGTGCTGCGGAACAGATCAGCGTTCAGCTCCTCGAAACGAGCACGCGTGATCGAGGTGTAGAAATCGGTACCCTCGAACAGCGAATCGATCTCAATGCTCGCCTGGGTAGATGAGGAAAGAGTACGCTTTGCACGCTCACAGGCAGTGCGCAGACGACGCAGAGCACGCTTGTTGGTGGTCAGATCTTTCTTGTGCTTGCGCTTGAACTCCTGCACAAAGTGAGTGACTAGACGATTGTCGAAATCCTCACCACCCAAATGGGTGTCACCAGCAGTAGATTTGACCTCGAAGATGCCGTCATCAATCGAAAGAATGGAGACATCAAAAGTACCACCGCCCAAATCGAAAATCAACACATTACGCTCGCCAACAGCCTTCTTGTCCAGGCCATAGGCGATGGCCGCGGCAGTTGGCTCATTGATAATACGCAATACGTTCAAACCGGCGATGGTGCCAGCATCCTTGGTTGCCTGACGCTGTGAATCGTTGAAATAGGCGGGCACAGTGATGACGGCATTGGTAACCGTCTTGCCCAGGTACGCCTCGGCGGTCTCCTTCATCTTGGTCAACACCATGGAGGAGATCTCCTCGGGGAAGAAAGTCTTCTTCTCATCCTTGTACGTAACCTCGATCTTGGGCTTGCCATCAACGTTCACGACCTCGAAAGGCCAGTGCTTCATATCAGACTGCACGGCCGCATCATCGAATTTGCGACCAATCAGACGCTTAGCATCGAAGATTGTTTGGGTTGGGTTCATGGCCACCTGGTTCTTGGCGGCGTCACCAATCAAACGCTCCGTCTCCGTGAAGGCAACATAAGATGGGGTGGTACGATTACCCTGATCGTTGGCAATGATCTCAACCTTGCCATGCTGGAACACACCCACGCAAGAGTAGGTTGTGCCCAAATCAATACCAACAGCTGGAGCCTTAGACATCTGCAATAAATATAAAAAAAATGTCTAAATTTTAGAAGAGTTTCTATACGTAAATATTGTTTATTTCTCCTTCGTTTTTGTGATTTGGAAATTGAAAGCAGTCTCAAAGACAGAATTTACTGTCATTACGGGCATTTCAGTGACGTGTTGTATTGTATTGTAAAAAATCAATCGATTCAGTATTCCTTTGAGGACTATGGACTTTACACATACATTTCTTTTATTTACATTTTTGATGATGATCAATAATTATCTAGTTTAGTAGGTATACATTTATACGTTTAAATATTTGTTTTCATTAACAAACTTTTTAATACTTATTTAAAAGCAAAGGCTACAGCCCCGTCCATGAAATAAAAGTTAATGTTCTGATCATTTTCAGACCTTTTACGTAAAATTTCTCATGCAACGGAAACAGGTTGTTGCTAATGTCAGAGCGAAATCCAAAAACGGTGAAACGTGAGGTAAATGACTAATTTATATGACCGAGGCACGTATGTACAATTTATTATGTATACATGCTCAAGCCAAAAAAAAAAAAACACAAAGATAACAAAAGTGTTGAAGTTCAGCTGCAATTGCAGCTGCTAAATTTCAAGGGATGGAAGTACCGCATGGACAAAGTCGAAAATTCTGGAATACTATAAACCACAAACACATACACATACGCATAAACATATGCATGTATCTAGATGTATATGTATAGAGAACCACGCCGTTGCCAGACTGATAAGTTTGCACCCTGTACTGTGCGCATGAACGGGACGGCAATAGTATACAAGCACGCGCGCGCTAAATTTTCATACGTTTTGACATGTTTTATTCCAACAACGCATACAAAGGTATAGTTTAAAATGCCGGTTAGCAACGCGTTTTTTAGTATAAAAAATAAAAATAGCTAAAATCCAAACACTTGCCAAAGATGTTTCTTTATTTTTAGCGAAATATTTTTAAATTATAATATAAATCCAGACGTCAGTAGCTGAATTCTATTATGACTCATAATGAGTAGGCAGGCGAATGGAAAATTTGTATGTGTGTGTGATGCGGCAATTTTTCAATGGAATATTCCAGCAATTTCAAATAAACTTGCCAATTTCGAGAAGTCATTAACTATTGATGTATACATAATTTACAATGCACGCCGCAGTGCTCTGTTTATTGGAAGTCCCGAGTGTCGCAGAAAAATCGAATGACGCAATATAGGCACACATATTTAAATACGCGAATTTATGCACTACATGCTGTCCATGTATTTTTGTCCGTATTCTAAAGTTCAGTCACTTGCAGCCATAATTTTTTTCTTTATACAGTTCAATAGCAAAGACGTATTCAAAATGACCCCAAAATTACTTGCACCTAACATAAAATTATTGATTTTAGTCGTAAGACACATGGAAGACAATGGAAATTTTTTTTGAGGTCAAACCCACGCGGCAATGACCACGTGCCAAATTTAGAGTGCATTTTAATGCATGAATGCTTGGGAAAATTGTTAAATTCTAATTATAACACTTACCTTTTTCTTTTGTTCAGTTGAAATGTACTAAATATATGAATAACCGTGTAATTGCTACTTCACTTTGTCTCACTTAAATTTCTTTCTGCCGAACCGACACTCAAACGTTCGATCAAACTGGCGCTTGTATTAGGAATAATGATGGCGTACGACTGTGCCTTTACTTATAAAGCGGCTTGCCCTGCTCTGGAAAATTCTAATATATTAACTTTCACGATGTGGCAAGGCTGGCTGAAAACAATGTTGCCCTAATGACGCTCAGTGTTAATCGAAAATATCCAATTCTGCAGCCCTGCGTACTATGTTAACGCTGCTCAGCCGGTAATATACGCGCCAAACGCGCAAATTCAAAAATAAATTTATGACACGTCTAAGTTATAAATCAATAGGTGGTGATATCAAGACCCCACATCGAATCTGTCAAGTAGTTAATGGCATTCAGCTTATCAGCAATATTTAGTTGATAATGACAGGATTAGAATAGTAAGTGGGCTTTCCTATTGCTGTTTGTGCACTTTATCAATAGATTAGTGCATATGTTTTAAATATATACCTTTTATCGCACAACTTATCGTAACGATCTGCAAATACATATGCGACAAGCGATTTATAACCAATAAACAGAGTGGAACACCTTTGAAACGTTTCTATTTATTTATTGCTAAATTCATTATGCATATTAATTAGCCTTATTAAGGAGCAGGAAGCTTACAATCCGGTTCTACGCCTTCAAAAATAGGTGGTTTTCCACTGCCACCTCCTCCAATAATACCTTGCAGAATTCCCGACAGTTTGCTATTGATCAGCTGTAAGGGATGTAAATTATTAATTTAATTAATTATTAGTATATATATAATACACACCGCTTCGACTTTTGCAACAACTTTGGCCTGCTCATAATTCCATACATCACCCAATAATTCAACACCCATTTCGTTAATTAGATCATGCAGAAACAAATCAATTCGCTCTTCCTCCATTAAGTTTTCAAAATTAACTTTTAAATCTCCTAAAAGGATATCTATTTGCAAATCTGTGATGGATAAGGAGGACGACAGTTTCAGTTTCCATGAAATTTCAAGAGAAAAGGCTTTCACCAATACTCTGGACATTGAAGAAGAGATAGATTTAACAAAAAGTTTTTTTTTATATATAATCTCTATATTACTTACTCTGCATTGCCATCGCCAGCCAAATTTACAATATACGCTAAGGAACCTTTGGCAGTGTAAAGAGACTTCAAATAAGTGTATGGAAAGGTAACTTTAATTGTGCTACGAAAGCCAGGCACGGCATTTATTTTTAATGTATCTACAACAAAATCTGAAAGTCCTTTAAGTTGAAAGTCCTCAATGGAACCAGTAAAGCTGAATTTAAATAAATATCAATATACATTTATTACGTAAATTAAATAGGTGTCACTCACTCGACAAGGTATTGGTTATTCACAGCTGTCTCGGCAGGACCTAGTTCAAGTGGATCCAATGCAGGCAACCCCAAATTGGGTATCGGGTGACACATGCGCATACGAAACTCCTCTAGAAATTCCAATATTGCAGCCTCATAGATGCACACAACAGGCGAAAGGCAGCAATAAAGAGAGGCCGTGGCTAATAGCAGGCGCAATGTGTGACCCGACTGCATTTCGTTCGCTTAGGGCTAAAGCACGCAACTGAACTGCTTAGCCAAAAGTATTTGGTTTTTGTCAAGTGCTACCGTTTCCAGTTCCCGTTATGAATGTCAAGATACGATTAATACAAATTCGTTATATACCCTATCCTTATCACTGTATATTGGCGTAGCTGTTTTGCAAATAACAGAAAAATACGCTCAATTTTATATTGAGTGGTGTATAGGAGATATTCTGGGCTATCATTATACTCTTGTCTTTGAGGTATAGTTCCTTCATACAAAATATTTAAGCTATTTTGATATCAAGACCAAAAGCTTATCACCAAAACCTGGTGGGGCCTGAAACGTGTAAATCCAACATCAATTCTATTCTTATCAATAAACACAAATTTTTGATTAACACGACTTTTTATTTGTGTTTAACCATTGAACAATAATCTCTACGCTTCTGTTCGGTTAATCGCTTCAATGACTGTTATCAAAAACGTAAGAGTTAAATATGTACGTAATATGTATATGCAACACTTACAACTAAGTTCAGTAAATATGTATGCTTATGCTAAACTTGTTCTGGCGGCTGTTGCAAATGAGCAGGCAGCTGTTGTAGTTCCGTCTTGGCTGCTTGTAGCGCCACACCCTCGGGCAAATTGCGCTCGATGTACTCTAGAAAAGTGTCCAGTGTCGATCCCGTTAGCTTGTGGAAGTTCATATAACGAAAATGAGTTCGTATCTCATATTGAACGCGATGCTTCTTATAAATGTGCACGGACTTCAGTAGAGTCATTCGTTCATGGTGTGCCTTGCGGGGGCTCCAACTTTAAATGTACGATACAAAGCATTGAAATTAAAACTGCACATTTATAGTTCGTAAAAGAGAATAGACACACTTACCATTTGCCCAATTCAATGCCCAAATGCTCCGCCGCGGTTGTGGCGAACCAGGTATAACTTTTCAGAACAGCTGGATCAATTCCTCGCAGCTCAATTTCCAATTTGCTGTAGAGCTTATCGGGTTCGCCTGAATTGACAGCAGAAGAAGCATCAGCGGTGATCGAAGATGTATTTGTTACTGTGCTGCTTAGAGCAGAGGCAAAGCGCGTAGGCTGGGTCAAACGTAAACTCTTCAATACCTAAATAGTCACAGTTCAAACCAAAATATTAGTTCTAATAAATAAAAAATAAATTGAGCTACGCACCTGAAGCATGTTGTTATTAACAGAGTTATGCAAGTGAAGGGATGCGAAAAGTAAATTAGTTATCGATAGTTTAATAACATTTGCCGGGGTGTGGAAACACTGTTCCTTCCCGCACGTGCTGCTGTCTAAGAGCGCCTTTAAACTATTTGGTGTTGTTGATAAATTGGTTGATATTTATAAATATGGATAACCCAGAAATTAAAGGTAAATTTATATACAAACATATCATGAATATATCTCCAATCTGATTTTCAATAATAGCTAGTGAGTCCAGCTCTGATGAGGAGGCATTCGAGGACATCGATGATAATGAAGAAATTGAAGACGCCGACGACGAAGGAGAGCCAACAACTTGTTTATTTTGCACTCAAGTTTTTTCCAGTGTCGATCCGGCGATCGAGCATTTGAATAGCCAGCATAAGGTGAATTTGGCGCAGCTTAAGCAGAAATTCCAAATGGATCAGTATGCATTCATTAAGTTAATAAATTACATACGTGGAGGTCGAATAACTGCTGAGCAGCTTCTCCAAACCAAACAACCAGAATGGAATGATGAGAAATATTTAAAGCCCATTCAGTACGAGTCGTGGCTTTGCTACGACTACGATGCTATCACAACTGATGCTCCACAGGCAGCAGCGAGCGTACCCGAGTTGCTGCAACGCATTGCCGAGCAAGGACAATTGCTGCAACAAGCCAGCGAAGATATGGAACGCATGCGCAACGACTACAGAGATCTGTTACAGAAAGTGCACAGCGAGGGAAAGGATACCGCAGCAACCAATAATGGAGTTGTGCGTAATGCTCCATCTTTTGACAAGGAATATTTCAATAGCTATTCACACTTTGGTATACACCATGAAATGCTCAGCGATACGGTAGGATATTACATATTAACTAACTCTGTATGACCATTATTTTTGATATTATTTCTATTACTATTCCTTAAATAGGTTCGCACTAGCACCTACCGCTCTGCGCTAATGGAAAACCAGAAATATTTGAATGGAAAGTCCGTTTTGGATGTGGGCTGTGGCACGGGCATACTCTCCATATTTGCATCTCAAGCTGGCGCTAAAAACGTCGTTGGCATTGACAATTCAGAGATTGTATATACTGCAATGGATATCGTCAGGTAAGCCAAGCATCGTTAAGCATTTCAATTAGTTAATGAACAGATTTTTGATGATTATAAATAAATTTGTAGATATATTATTTTTTATTATAACTAAAACCTTTTGTATAAATTAAATAAAATTCGTCTCTGGTATATAATCTTATTAGAATTAAATAAGAATAAGGGAAAATTGTTGATTTAACGATTATAAATAATCTGTAATTGAATATACAAAACTTTTAAACTAATTTAGCCATTTAATACTTAATACCTTAAATCATCTCTCCTTAACAGAAAAAATAAAGTTAAGAATGTGCAGCTCATTAAAGGTCGATTGGAGGACACTGAACTGCCCGAGGCCAAGTACGATGTCATCATATCGGAATGGATGGGCTATTTTCTGCTCTACGAGGCCATGTTGGACACGATTATCTATGCACGCGAAAACCATCTGAATCCCAATGGGAAAATTCTACCCAATCGCTGCACACTCCATTTGGTGGGCATAAATGAGACGCTGCATGAGCAGCACGTAGAGTTCTGGTCAGATGTGTATGGAGTGGATATGAGTGATCTGCGTAAGCGCAGCATAGAGGAGCCGCTGATTGAGGTGGTCAACCCAGAGCACATACTAACCGACAGCCAAGAAATAGCCAGCTTTGATATGATGACCGTTGATCTGAGCTATTCGAATTTTTCGCATGAATTCCATTTGAAGTGCACCCAAACGGGCAAGCTGGCTGCCTTTGTGGGTTACTTTGACACATTCTTTGATCTGGACAAGCAAATCATGTTCAGTACTTCGCCAGCTGCGACGCCCACACATTGGAAACAGACGGTCTTCTTCATGGACCAGCCACAAGCGGTGGAGAAGGATCAGGTGATAAGCGGAAAGATCATGTCGAGGCGACACCAAGGAGATGCTCGTGCCTTACGCGTGGACATTGAGGCGTTCGGCAAACTGTTTAAATACACTGTTGATTAATTTGTTGGTCTTCAGATTGTTTTAATGCAAGATTTGTTTTGTAGACAAAATGTGAACTTAATTAATTGTAAAAGTATGTAATATATAAATTAAAATGAGTACACGTCGCCGGGTAAGCTGGTTTCGTGCTTAGAGCCAAGAAAACAATTTCTTTCACATATATTTCTTATGGGAGGTTTGGAAACATGCCAAAAACAGAAGTCGAAAGCGGGCCTTAAGCCGTATTGGTTTCCAGATCGGAGGCGGGTATCTCGGGCTCCTCATCATTGTACACATTCTCGGCCATTTGCCACACTTGCATGATATTATCCTCTGACACGGAGCAGATGATCCATGGCTCATTCGGATTCCAAGAGAAATCGCTGATTTTGGCCGTGTGGCCGCCGTGGATGAATAGCAGCTCCGGTGGCCCATCTTCGGCATCTTCAGAGCTCTGCTCCTCGCCAATTTTCGACAAATCCCACACATGGAGGCGTCGATCGGTACCAGAGGAGGCCAAAATGGTCTCATTGTGAGGGGACCATTGCACCTGGAAGATCTCATCCTTGTGCGACTCGAAGGAATGTAGTTTCAGCTTCAGATTACGCAAATCCCACAACGCAACCGTCTTGTCCGCCGAGCCGGTGGCCAATATGAACTCGGAGTACGGATTAAAGCTTAAACAATTCACCTCAGCCGTATGCGCATCCACAGTGTGCGATGGCTTCGATGTGTTGTTGTTACGCGTATCCCAAATCATGAGTTTTTGATCATCGGCCACCGAGCCAAAAAGTGATTCGTGCAGCAAATGCCAAGCGACATCCTCAACGACGGCCGTATGCCCAGTAAATATATTTTTCGCATCAATGACGCGATGTTCCTTGGGTGTGGCATTGATGTCCCACAAGCAGATAGTATGATCATCAGAGGCCGAGAGCAAATAGCCTAAAGAAAGAGCACGAAATAAGTCAATATGCATGGAATATAACTAAAGTTAGAAATATAGAAAATTATAAAAAAGCAATCTCCTCTTAAGCTTAATATGTCTATCTATTATCTAATTTATTAGTGTATATTTAATATTTTGTGATTACCATTCAAATTGGGATTCCAGGAGAGACCGTAGCCTTCCTTTTGATGTCCACGCAAACGTAGGTCAGGCTGGCATTCGCCGGATGGTTCAGGTTTGCTTGGATGCTTTGTGTAGTCAAATACGAGAACATCACTCGATGGAGTTTTCGTTGCAATGACGCAAGCATTTTGGGGCATGTAGCGTGCCCGGTTCACTTCACCTTCGTGATTGATTTTGATTTCAATTTCAATTTTCCCGCACACTGAACCAAAGCCACCAAACTCTCCCTTCTCATTGTCATAGTGGGAGCCATCAAATTGAGCATCCTCACTGGGCAGCTGGACGCTGGCAATAAGTAAATGGTTCTGCTCATCCGAAGTGTGTGTGCCCAAAATGAGGCGATGCACAGAGTAATCCTTGCCATCCTGTTTGGTCACATCCGGCAGCCATTGGGCCGTCAGCGAGGGCCACTCCAGAGCGTGGGTCATGACCAAATCATATAGAAATGGAGTGTTCTTCTTCCATATCTTGTATTCTTCGTTGATCACACGTTCCTCGACGGCATCGTCAAAGGATTCCGCTGCTTATAAACCAAAATGTTAGTTTTAATTATCATTTTAATCGAAATTGTCATATTTATTAATTACCATTATCGCTGCGATCCACCATTTTGACACACGCAGCTAAATTATATTTTCACGCAAATTTTTGTGCGCGTCGCAAAATTCAGGCGCCAAAACAACAAAGCGGCGGCGGTAAAAGCGTGTGCGCAAAGTCGGCAAAAGTTTTCAGTTTAAGCGATCTTGGGCCGCAAGTAAACGTTCTGCTTAACAATGCAAAACTTGAAATAACACTTTAAATGCGTTTACAGCAATTGCATATGCCCTTACACTTTTTGCAACAATACTTCCAGCAAAAAGTGAAGAAATTATTTTTCCTCTTCTTTTTTTTTGTGCAAGCGCGTCGGCTGCTAGTTGCGACAGAGATGAGTGGAAATCTTATCGACAGTGAAGGGAACAGTCCGATAGATCAAAAAATTCTTGGTACATAAAACCCGTTGTCGATTGTTGGCCTATGTCACTGACCAAACAGTTGTTGCCTATGTACATGTGTGGAGCAATTATGTTAACATATCTAGTCTAGAAAAAATAGTAATTTTATTATTGGTAAATTAATCATTTATCAATATACATATTTTTCACAATTTTCTTTTTATGGAAATGCTTAGTGCAAAATATCTTTATTGCTAATAACAAGATTCAATGACTCAAATGGTAATGGATCACTAGAAATATCGTTTATCCGTTGTTTGCCAACACTGAATAAATAAATTGCCGCCGAAACAAGACAATCCGAAGAAAATAAACATAAAATAATGCCTGAACAAGTAGAATCAAGTCCAAAACTGAATGTAAGCAGTGAGATTAAGTCACCAACTTATGATTTAACCAAGTTCCACCTCAAACGAATACTCAGCAATAATAGCAAATGCAAGAGTATAACATTACTTGGCACTTTCCCGGATATATCAGAAACTGATGCTGCAATTGTTGTTTTTGAGAAAAATGGTTAGTAATTCGTATGTGTCTTTAAAAAATGTTAAATGTCTATTTTTGCAGCTTATCGTGAGAGTGACGTGGCAACTGAAGTGCCGGCAGATCAGGATGCCGACTCGAGTCCGAAGCCAAGTTACTTTAGCACGGATTTGCAAGTCCGCACCGATTTTATAAATAATATTTACGCGAGTTTTCAGTGTGTGCCCACCCAGGAGCTGTGTAGTAAGTAATTGTAACTGTTTTGCCTAACAAACACTAAAACATTACTCTTTTAATAGCCGTGAAGGGTACAGTGATTTATCCAGCCACTGAGAAACATATTGAGAAATATTCCATATGCCAGAAGTATATAATAAATGAAACCCCAGATCTCTACGAATCCATTACGTTGCCGTACATCACCTCAAGCCAATTCTCGTTGGACTGGGTGTACAATATTCTGGAACACAAGCAGGAAACTGAACGTATTGTATTTGAGGATAAGCATCCAGAGAATGGCTTTGTCCTCCTTCCTGATCTCAAGTGGGATGGACGCAATGTGGAGACCTTGTATTTGCTGGGAATAGTACGCAAGCGCGATATTAAGTCTTTGCGTGATCTCAATGCGAGCCACTTGCCCTTGTTGCGCAATTTGCGAGAGTCGGCCAAGCAGGCAATACTTGAACGTTACGGCCTGAATCCTAACCAGCTGCGAATGTACTTCCATTATCAACCGTCATTCTACCATCTGCATGTACATATCAATCCGCTTAGAAACGACGCACCTGGCATCTGGTGTGAGAAATCGCACATGCTGGATACTGTCATCAACAATTTGGAACTGATGCCTGATTACTATCAGCGAGCCAGCCTGCCCTTTGTTTTATACGAGGGCAACAAGTTGTTGGAATTATATGACAAACAGTTGGAGGTCCGCCAAGTCGTAGCGCAGGAGCTGAGCGAGGCTGACGAAGCGCCCGAAGCTTTTACAGACGATGAGCCCGAAGAGGGACGGGAATGCAAGCGCATCAAGCTGAGCACTCCTCAGGAGTCCACTGAGGCGGAACTTCTTGAAATGCCGTGTGCCTAAAATTGGATCTATTGATTATCAACCTGGTTTGGTATAATAGTAAAAATAAACGTACAAAAGCACTCAATCAATATTTGTGTTGTCAGTTTTTTGCTTTCTTTATTTATTTAGTTAATTATTTATTTATTTAATAATAGTGTCGCTATGTCTGTTGTGTATTTGTTGTTGTTGTAGTTGTGGCTGCTTTATGCTACGATCCGTCAGTGTTTTGCTTTATTTGTGGTCTTTTCTTTTGTATTCTAATATTTGTAATACGTTGAAATACATTTACTGCGTTTGGGGACATTTTTGCTCTTTCATCATCTTGCTCGTTAACTACCAGAAATGTATGTATGTATATATGCATCAATAAAAACCATATACATATTCTTTTTGAGTGCCTAAATGCTATTTCGAAATGAGTCGAATTTTTTTGTTTGCTCTTGGTTTTCATGGGGCTGCTGCCTTTGCAAGTGTCTTTAACTTTTTTTGTTTAATATTTCTTTTATTTTTATTTCGTTTTAGATTAGATTTTCTAGCGGTATATTCGAGAATGCCGAATTCGATTCGGGATTTTCGAAAGTCGTGCTAAGCGAATGCTTTGATTTTATAAGCTCGTCTCTGGCTTACGAGTTAAAGCAGTGGCTTATGTATGTATGTGTGTGTGGTTGCATGTGAGTCGTTCATGTGTGTATGTGTGGAGTCGGTGTAGGATACACGTCGGAAATCTCTTGCCTGGAAGCCTTGTACAACATCGTTTAAATACATATACATACGCAAATACATAAACACATACATGATATACATACATTATAGATGCATATATATAAATACATACGTGTATGCATATATATAAAAATAACAAAAATAATAGTAGCAATAAAATCGTAGAGTGTAATTATTTCATTCCAATAATAAAAACAATGCGCACCCCGCCGGCTTTGCCCGAATACTTTCATCATCATCTTCAATTGCTGTGACTGTTGCTGCTGTTCTGGATCGGCGCACCCTCCGCATCAGCTGGCTCTTGTGGCACGTACATGACGGCCGCGCTGGGCGAAGTGTTCACGGACATGCTGGACGTCATCGTTTTGTCTGCATCCGAGATGGACCAGTTCCGTTCCAGCTGCTCCAGTGCAGCCATCGTGGCCGTTGTGGTGACACCGGCGCCAGAGCTCTCTGCGCCGGCGCCATCACTGAGGACGCCTGCACGTAGCGTCTCCTCGAGTAGGGCCTGAATCTTGTCCTGATCATCTAGATGGACAAAACCCAGGCGCACCAATTCGCTGGTCAAATCCGCTGCCGTATCCTCCTCGTTCACCTGACACGTCAACTGCCGATTCATTTTGTCATCCATGCGCAACAGTATTGTCATCAGTATATCGTTGCTATCCTCCTTCAGCTTCTTCACGCTGCACATCATGTTCACGATTCGGCGCGATTCGGTATCCACTGGCTCCGGCGTCTCCGACTTGACTGAGTCGGCACGTTCCGGGGACGCGGCACGCGAACGAAAATGTGGCGGCTTCTTGCCGCTGTACGTGATTAGCGGATAGACACCATATTTAACATCTTCGACAAACTTTTCCAGCTTGTCGGCCCCGGTCACATCCGACAGTCGAAATTGTACCTCATTGCCGGACTTTTTCAGCTGTGCCATTATCACATCCGGGTGATTGTAGCGCTGCATCAGTCCGTCGAAGGCTGTTTCCGAGAACATGGTTCGGTTGGCGGGCGAGAAGACCAGACAGTGGGCGGCCAAAAGTTTTAGTGCATGCACCTGTTGGGAGAACCCAAATTTATACAGTTCTATCTGACAAAAACTAGTTCAAAACAAAAAAACCAAAAAAAAAAAAAAAATTGTTTAACAAGTATCGAACTCGGAAGAGTACTTTAGTTGACAAGATATTCTATATAGATTACGTTTTTATTGACTTGGAGACGAGCTTAGGTCGTTTGATTTGCTTTTATACAAGTAACAATGGCTCCTGATCCACATCGTTGCTTCTAATGCAAGATTACTTTAGCAGAGAGATATAATAATATATTCTCTTCATTTTCAACAATGAATGATCGATGCTCTAAGCAGTTTACAGTTCCTAAAATTGATTCTCTAAGCTATCTAGTTTGTTCTTCTTTCAAAATTAATAAAAATATTCTTTTCTTTGCACTAAACTACTTATTCAATAATTACAGAGCTGTAAGCAACACATGACAGACTTGAGAGTTCTATATTTCTTTCGTGCACTCACCTCAAAGAGTAGTGGATGAAATAGCAAGTCGCTGGCACTTGGTCGATCTTGTGGGTTGGGATTGAGACACTTCAGTATCAGATCACGCTGCAGATCATTGTCCAAGCTGTTGATTGTGCGCAGTATGGTCTCCTCGTTGATGGCAGTCGATTCGCTGTTGCTAGACTGTGGCTGGATCTCCAGCGCGGCCATTTCCAAGGCGCACATACCAAAAGCATAGATGTCCACGGCGGCTGTCAGCTGCTCGGCGGCCCCATATTCGGGTGCATGGAAGTAGTGGGCACCACGCTCGCGCTCCCGTTCGGGCAACTGGTCAAGATGCTGACGGCGCACGCTGTAATGGACCGCATCTGGTACCACCGAGCCGATTTTGACCAGACCATTGTGCTGTATGAAAATGCTATCACAGGTTAGATTGCCATGAATGATGGGCGGCGAGCAGGAATGCAAATAACTGAGCGCGGACAGGATCTGTGTGCACCAGCGGCGCCATGATTCAAGCGGCAATCGCTTGGCATTGCGCTTGGTGCGCTTGAGGAACTGTTTCAACGAGCCGGACGACATGTACTCCGTGATGAAGATGACGCGCGGTCGCTCCGCATTCAGCGTGTCTGTCCAGTAGCGATGGAATTTCACAATATTCTGATGGTCCAGCTGCAGCAGATTGTCAAACACTTGACGCATCTTGTCCTCCTGAGTTTTGAGCTCCTGCAGCTGCGCATATTGCACCTCATTCCAAACGACTTCAACACCCTCCTCGGTGTCCATGGCCAGATGCACACAATCGATCCCTGGCACATCGCGCTGATCGACCTCTTCGCGTCTTTTTAGCCACCGACCACATGGTGACTCCTCCAATATTTCGCTCTCATCCTCTGAGTCATCGCCAGACTCGCGAGGCGATGAGTCCACAGCCAAGTTGTTGACACCACCATCCCCAGCTGTTGATGCAGTTGCTGTTGTTGTGCTGGAAGCGCCCACTATGTGCGGTGCGGTTCCACCTCCAGGTGCAGCAGCAGACGCCGGCTGTCCAGTGGAGCTCTGAGCTGCCGTTGTCGATGCGGATGTCAGATTGATGCTGCTGGCAATTGTGGTGGTGCCCGGTGAGGGATTAATTGCATTTGGATTCGTTTCATCCACGACGCTACCGCTGCTGCCGGCATTTGCTTGGCTATTTGACATTAGGGCGCGGTCGTCGTGTGTTGCTTACAAAAGCAGTTGAGCCGCTGTTGCTGTTGCTTCTACTAATGCCCTTGTTGTTGTAGTTGCTTCTTGTGTTGTTGTTGTTGTCGTTGTAGATTTTAGCTCACTATTTACTTGAAATCGTGGCTCTGTGTTTGCTCTGCCTCAACTAAACCTGCCGCTGTCGTCGCCGCTGCCGCCGCTGCTGCTCCACAGCCGCAACTTCTACCCACACACTCACATACACACATACACAAGCACGTACTCTCCGCTACCACCCTTCTCTTGCACTACCTTTGACTCTTCAGCCGTTGTTCAATAACACACCGTATTGCTGAACCTTCTTTTCTTGCCGTTTGTGCCTGCGACTGTCAATGCCTTTTGATGCAGCAGCTAAAAGAATTAACTAACTGCGCTTATTGGTCCTGATGTGCGGTCGTTTTGGCTTGTTTAGGCGTTTTTTTCACGCTTTTAAAACACCCAAAAAATGTGAGTAAATCGATGCATCGATGCTATCGATAATTATTAGCCGATGTATCGATATTACGATGTTTTATATGCAATGTTGAAAACGAATACAAGCTTAGAAGATAACATTTTAAGAATACGAATATGACGTCACACAAGTCATGGGAGCATATCATTTGCACTGAGCTTTAAATATATATATATATAAAAAAATAACAATTAATATTGAATGTAATGTGTTTGGCCTGTACCTAAACAGTTTCTCAAAAGGCTAAGAGGCAACGTAATATTTCTCCAGCTTTCGGTTTTTAGGACGGAGTGAAGAGAAAACAACGACATTGGCAAGAAAATTAATCGCTAGTGCCATTGCACATCACTAACGCTATCGAAATCTGGGAGCTCCTTCAGCTTGCACTTGCGGCATTTAAAAATTGTAAAAGACTCACTATATTTTATTAAATATACATTTTAACCATGGATAGTATAATTGGGCGCAGCCAGTTTGTGTCAGAAACTGCGAATCTTTTTACAGATGAAAAAACGGCAACAGCGCGTGCGAAGGTTGGTAGATGCTTTCGTGTCGAATTTGATGCGCTCATGTTATTTGAAACCTTGTTTATTTATCTTAGGTTGTGGAATGGTGCAATGAATTCGTGACAGCAAATGCTACGTTGAAATGTGAACTGCTGGTTAAAGTGCAGGAAATAGTGCTTAGTTCGTGTGTAGAGCTGGCAGAGGAGTTCTTGGAGCCGGTGCTCTCACTGGCACACGATCAAAACCAAGAGGTGCGAAAGCAAGTGGTCTCTTTTATTGAACAGATATGGTGGGCATATATCCTTGAAATACATAATTGCACAAAGTATAATGATGTTCGCTTTCAGTAAGGTTAAAGTGGAGCTTCTACCCTATGTAATTAATGTGATATCTATGATGCTGCGAGACAGTTCAGCTCAAGTCATTAAACGTGTTATCCAGGCTTGTGGCAGCATCTATAAAAACGGACTGCAATATCTATGCAGCTTGACTGATCCTAGCGACAGCGCTGAGCAAGCATGGAATGTCTTAAGTTTGATAAAGGCACAAATTCTGGACATGATTGACAATGAAAACGATGGCATACGCACGAATGCCATCAAATTTCTAGAGGGCGTCATCATACTTCAAAGTTATGCGGATGAGGACAGCATGAAGCGAGAGGGCGACTTCTCACTGGCCGATGTGCCGGAACATTGCAAACTTATCCGGCGTCAAAAGTTGCAAGACGAAGGCACCAACATCTTTGACATTATGCTGCAGTTCCATGGAACTACGCACATCTCGTCGGTGAATCTGATTGCCTGTACGAGTAGTCTATGTACGGTGGCCAAAATGCGGCCCATTTTTATGGGCTCTGTTGTTGAGGCCTTTCGACAGCTCAACAACAATTTGCCGCCCACACTGACAGACTCTCAAGTTAGTTCTGTAAGAAAGAGTTTGCGTCTTCAGCTCCAAATGCTTCTCAAGTTGCGCGGCTCATTCGAGTTTGCTGGAACAATACGTAATATATTAATGGATTTGGGAGCTAGTGCGAGCGAGATACAAAAATTGCTGCCCAAAATGGATAAGCAAGAGATGGCGCGCAGGCAGAAACGAATACTAGAAAATGCAGCACAGAGTTTGGCTAAAAAAGCGCGTCTGGTCGAGCAGGAGCGACATCCGCAACAGCCACAAGAAATGGAACTTGATGAGGAAGAGCTAGAGAGGCAGCGTCAGAAGAGTACGCGTGTGAACGAAAAATTCCTGGCAGAGCACTTGCGCTCCACGGAAACAGTGGTGAATTTGGTTATTGAGTTTTTACCCTCTCTGCCGGATGCGGCAACTCCGAAATTCTTGGCAGAGTACACGCCCATCAAGCAGCTGTCATTGCCGCAGCAAGTGAGCAACATTTCCCATCTGTTTGGGCAGCAGCTGACGGAGATGCGCATGGGACCCGGCTCGGCTGCATTCAGCAAAGAGCCGCCCATGAAGCCAAAGAGTCAGTCTAGTATTGCCATTGCCGATCCAGAGCCTCTGGCCATGGATGTGGATGATGCACAAGGAAAGCTTAGTGAACAGGAGCTGCAGCGCAAAGAAGAAGCGACGAAGAAACTACGCGAGACCATGGAACGTTCCAAGGGCGAACAGACGGTCATTGAGCGAATGAAAGAGCGCGCCAAGACGCTCAAGTTGCAGGAGATCACCAAACCCCTTCCACGCAATACTAAAGAGAAGTTTCTCTTAGATGCCATCATAAGGATCCTCAACTCAGAGCGGCAGTGCATCATGGGCGGCGTGGCGGCCAAGCGACGTAAATTAGTGACTGTTATTGCGGCCACATTTCCCGACAATGTGCGCTATAGCATCATGGAATTCATACTAGCTGATATCAAGCAGCGCATAGATCTGGCCTTCTCTTGGCTTTTTGAGGAATACTCGCTGCTGCAAGGCTTTACGCGTCATACGTATGTGAAGACAGAGAATCGTCCAGATCATGCCTACAACGAATTATTGAATAAGCTAATTAGTGGCATCAATGAGCGTTGCGAGTATAAGGACAGAATCATTTTGCTACGCCGCCTCTTTCTAGAGGCTCCCATACTGCCCGAGGAGGCGATTGTGCAGCTGGTTAAGTTATGCCTGGTCGAAGAATTCATGCATCACGGCTTGGAGATAGTCAAGGATCTTGCCGTGCTAAGACCTCCGCGTAAAAATCGTTTCGTACGCGTGCTCCTCAACTATGCCGTTCATGAGCGCGCCGATCTACGGGAGCGTGCTTTGGGCCACTTGATTACCATTTATCATGTGCACAAGATTGTTCCAGCGCGCATCGATGAGTTCGCTTTGGAGTGGCTACAATTTGTGGTTGCTGAAACACCACCGAATGCCATATTTTCGGCAGATTACGGCAGACCGACGCCGGAGGTGGCTTGGAAAGAAGATACTGCCAAGGTGTGCCTGCTCCTGGCTCTCGCGCTGCTGCCCTACAATCCGGAAGGTAAGCGTCATCAGATAGCACCATGCTCAACAAATCGTAACTCATTCCTTTGCAGTTTATCTGGAGAAGATTTGTCAAGTGTTTATGGAGACATCTGCAGAGCTAAAGCGGACCATACTACGCAGCTTGGATGCCCCTATCAAGAAGCTGGGCGTCGAGTCTCCGGCGCTGCTCAAGCTGCTGGAGGACTGTCCGAAGGGCTTGGAAACGCTGGTGATACGCATTATTTACATCTTGACCGAACGCGTGCCCACGCCACATCCCGAGCTGGTCCAGCGCGTTCGTGATCTCTACCAAAACAAAGTCAAGGACGTGCGTGTGCTAATACCCATTTTGAGTGGCTTATCGCGCTCTGAGCTAATCGCTGTGTTGCCCAAGCTAATAAAGCTCAATCAGGCTGTTGTCAAAGAAGTCTTTAATCGTTTGCTTGGTATTGGTGCCGAGTTTGCTCACCAACAGATGGCGATATCACCCACAGAATTGCTAGTAGCTCTCCACACAATCGACACTAATGTGTGGGATCTAAAGTCAATAGTGAAGGCCACTTCACTGTGCCTAGCCGAGCGCGAGGTGTACACACAAGAAGTGCTGATGGCAGTGCTGCAGCAACTGGTAGAGATGATGCCTGTGCCTACGCTCATGATGCGCACCACTATACAGAGCCTGACGCTGTGGCCGCGTCTCTCAAACTTTGTACTGAATTTGTTGCAGCGCCTAATACTGAAGCAAGTGTGGCGCCAAAAGGTCATCTGGGAGGGCTTTCTTAAGACTGTGCAGCGCCTCAAGCCGCAGTCTCTACCCGTACTGCTTCAGCTCCCGCCACCACAATTGGCAGACGCACTGCAGCAGTGCCCGGACCTCAGACCTCAATTGCTTGAATACGCGGAGAGCATTCAGGACGAGCCAATGAGCGGCATCACTCAGCAGATACTGGATATTATTAGCGGCAAATCGGTTGATGTTTTTGTGACGGTTAGTTTTATGACCTAATATTAATAATCATGTTCTAAAGTGTTTGAATTTTCTTTTGCAGGACGAAAGTGGTGGCTACATAAATCCAGACAACATCAAGAAGGAGTTGGTAGATTCCTCAGAAATGAACATTATTTCTACTGTTCCCGTTTTGACTTCAGTGCCAGTTGCTGCACCACAGCCCGTACCCGCACCCGCACCACAGCCAGTGCCGGCGCCCGTTCTAGGGGATTTAAATCAGCCGTTGCCACCTGGCGAGGATTAGTCATAGTTTAGTTCTAGTTTATTCTGTTTTGTTTAATATATACATTCGGTGTTTTAGTAAACCAAATCAAATGGCAATGCAAATATGTGTTCTGCAGCTCTACTTTCAAAGCTTCCTTCCACCTTGGTCTCTTTGTCAGGTAATCACAGAAATTGTTTGAATTATTATTATCATGAGGAGCTAGTGCTTTAAACGTCAAAAATCGAGCGTTTTTAAATTGCCATTCTGTCTATAAGTTAAACAAAATTAACACTGTTTTTTTGCCGAAATTACTAGCAAGGTTGCAATTCATGCTTAATGGACTATCGTCATGTGGGCAAGTATCAACAACGAATGTGTAATTAAAGAATTATGAATTAAGCAAATGGGTGCGGAATTTCCAATAAAAATAGACCTATATCATCTAGGGCAATAATGACATTATTTAATATTTATTTATAATTTAAATCTAAACCTGATTTCCTCTCATTAAATTTACCTTTTAATATAATATGTTTCCGGGGTAAAGGGAACCGTTTCATACGTTTATTTATTGATCACTTTCATACACAGATATTCCGGGTCATCGAAGATCCCCCGATGATAAATTTAGCAGAGCCAATCAAGCAAAGCTGGACTTCCAATGATTGGCTAACCACAGATGTAGTTGACACGTTACATAATGCATGACTACCTCATCTCGGCGCTAATTTTATTGACTGTATCAGTTGTTGGCTTAAACTCTGTTGCGCTTTATATCCCTGCAACTCACGCCCTTTACGAAAGCTTGTATCACACAGCAGAGCTTTTGGCTGGTGTGGACATGTCTACCACGACGGTATGTGCCTGTCCTTAACCTACCATATTTCAGCTCCTAACGACATACTAAGTAGAAGGATTTCATATCTAGTCACGGCTATCCGGCAGAGCACCATCACATTGTCACCGAGGATGGCTACGTTTTGGGTGTGTTTCGCATACCCTATTCCCACAAACTAAAGAACCAGGAAAAGATCCGTCCGATCGTGCTTATTGAGCACGGCCTAATGGGCGGCTCTGATATTTGGTTTTTTACTGGCCCAAATCATGCTTTGCCTTACCTGTTGGTTGACTCCGGTTTCGATGTGTGGGTCGGCAATAGTCGTGGGAATACATACTCAAGAAATCATATTTCAATGTCCACAGAAGACCCGGATTTCTGGAAGTTCAGTTGGCACGAAATTGGGTACTATGACATTGCAGCCACGATCGACTACTCCCTGCAGGTCAATGGTCAGGGACACCAGGCCGTCCATTATGTGGGACATTCTCAGGGTACAACTGTGTTTTTTGCATTGATGTCTATGCGTCCCGAATACAATGCGAAGATCAAGACAGCGCAGCTGATGGCTCCCGTTGCATGGATGTCCAATATGGAATATAAATTGGTTCATAATTTATCGCCCTATTTGAGCAATCCGTATAATCTATTCACGAGGTTCATGGAGAACATGGAGTTTTTACCATACAACAAATATGTTTTGAGAACTTTCGCCAATGTATGTGGCCGTGACCAAATTTTTCGGCCAGTCTGTGTGTATCTCATTAATTCGTATTACAACAGTACTCGCTGGAATAATGTGAGTAAAAGGCAGACTTCGTAATGCACATCATCACCATTTCATTTCAATTGATAGACTGCCATGACAGAAGGTTTTGGTCATCAGCCAGCGGGATGTTCCAGCAATCAAATAATACATTATATGCAAGAATATCGTTCAGGGCGATTTTGTCAGTACGATTATGGTAGCAAAATAAATAAAGAATTGTATGGATCAGCGGAGCCTCCAGACTACCCAGTCCAGCTAATTACATCAAAGGTCCACCTATGGTATGCACAGAATGATATAATGGCTGCTGTGAAGGATGTTAATTTTCTGGCTGAACGTCTGCCCAATAGGGAGCTGCACCTTGTGGATGACCCATTGTGGGATCACGACGACTTTGCTTTGAACGTGGATCTTCGAAAAGTTATTAATGATCCAGTCATTGAGATTATGAAGAAATTTGAAAGTTCTAAAAATTAAATTGTAATTTTTTCATGTATATGAATAGCTTATTTGATCCTGATGAACTGCATTCAGAGTAAATCTAGAGAAAAAGTATTATAGGAACTAAAGAGTATGAGAGCATGTACATGTGCATGTACTAATAATTCATTAATTATCAGATAACATTTAAGATTCATTTATATAATATCTAAATGATATGTGGAGTATTTTCTATTTTTCTATTTTATTTTCGACTTATACAAACTTCGATAATGCACAATCTCCATGTGTGGGCTTTTAATCAGCTCTATAATTAGTAGATTTAGTACAAGCCACGCGAAAGTTAATAAGGAGATTAATGATAAGTTAAGCAACGTCAATTAGATAGGCATATGTTTCCACGAATAATACCTATATTTTCTGGAATCGCCACTTGATAATAATTACAACTATATTACCCAGTAAATGGAATACTTAACGTACAACCGTTTATAATATATCATATAAAATAGTTTAGGTAAGTTGATCATTAAAGAATAGAGAGCCCTGGGATTCAGAAATATTAATAGCAACTTGAAATTCGAGTAACTTTATTTAATCAGTATTTTATTGCAAATAACTCTTGTTTATTCTCTTCACTCTTGAGAGTCTTCACTTTAATCTGAGACCACTTCATGATAATTCCCATTAAAAACCTACGCGACTGTTTGACTGGCCATAGTCCCAATTCAGACCCATAACAATGCAGCACAATTTGCTTTTGTTAACCTTGATATTGCTCGGTTTAGTGGCTGCAATAAATTGCGCAGCTGTAAGTGCAGCACCACCCGAAATCGACTTCTATAAGCTGTATGACAATCCGGAAGCCCACATAAGCATAAAGGATCGACGCACAACGGTAAGTCTCTGAAATTCGATTGTCCTTGTTTGTTCTTCACGTACAAGGCATCCTTCAGCGTGACCGCATTGCTGCGCATGGATATCCGGCGGAGCACCACCACATTGTCACCGAGGATGGCTACATTGTGGGCGTCTTTCGCATACCCTATTCCCACAAGCTGCAGAATCAGGACAAGATCCGACCCGTTGTGCTGGTTCAACATGGGCTGACAAGTTGCTCGGATGCTTGGATACTCCAGGGTCCCGATGACAGTCTGCCCTTCCTGCTCGCTGATGCCGGCTTCGATGTCTGGCTGGGCAATGGACGTGGTAACACCTATTCAAGGAACCACACATCCCGCTCCCCACAGCATCCGTACTTTTGGCGCTTCAGCTGGCACGAGATCGGGTACTTTGATATTGCGGCTATGATCGATTACGCCTTGAAGACGAATGGGCAGGGACAGAAGGCCATCCACTATGTGGGCCACTCCCAGGGCACAACAGTCTTCTTCGCCCTGATGTCCCTGCGACCCGAATACAACGCAAAGATCAAGACAGCTCACATGTTCGCGCCCATTGCCATTATGACGAACATGGAAAATAAATTGGTGCGCACTGTGGGACCCTATCTGGGCCACCGGAATGAGTACTCGCTCTTCTTTGCTGATCAAGAGTTCATACCGAGCAATAATTTCCTGTTGAGTTTGTTCTCCAATCTCTGCGAGCCCGATTACAAATTGAGGCCCGTTTGCGAAAATGTTGTGCAAAAGTTGTACTCTGGGAGTCGTGTGAATATGGTAAGAGCAATCACAGATCAGAGTTCTAAGTAAATCCTTACTATATATTTATTGAACAGACTGCTATGCCGGACGGCATGGCCACGCACCCGGCCGGCTGCTCCACCAATCAAATGCTGCACTATCTGCAGGAGCAGCAGTCGGGACATTTTCGTCAATATGATTACGGGCCTCAAAAGAATCTGGAAATATACCAGACGGAGGTGCCACCCGACTATCCAGTTGAGAACATAAGCTCTCAGGTCCACCTATGGTATTCCGATAATGATAATATGGCCGCTGTCGAGGATGTTCTCGCCCTGTCAGACCGACTGCCAAACATGGAGCTGCACCATATGGAGGATCCCTTGTGGGATCACGGGGACTTTGCCCTCAACCTGGAGGTTCGCAAATATTTGAATGAACCCGTTATTAAGATAATGAAGAAATTCGATCAAATGTGATTATATAGATTAGATTGTACGTTTTAGTAAATAAATTAATCTCGGAGTCTATTTTAAGGCTTTGTTTTATTGGTTTACTCTACAGTCGTTATCTCTAATCGAATTCCCCAATTTCGGGGAGGTCTGACGTAAGCTAAGGCTATAAATCTTAAGATTAGTAAAATCTAGATATTGGGCAATACTCACATCAATGTCAATATGAGAAATACAATAAAAAACTAGTTTATACATACATATATACATATGTATAAATATAATTGCCAAATCTTTTATTAAGTGCTTAAGGCTCATGCTTAAATATATATTCATAATTCTTTGGGAATTGTCGCCCTTTTGAACTCTCTGGGTGCATATGTCAAACGCACTTGGGGAAAATATGCTAAACTTTGTCAATTTGTTTCCATAATATGTCTGCCAGCTGAAATATTTTTAAATTGAGCAACTTTCAATGTAAATATGATGACCCATAGACACGAGTAACATATTACAAACATTTCTAATAAACTTTCGCCCCACACATATTAACTCATTTGACGGGCTATTCTTCAACTCTCTAAGGGACACGCCAACTTTCTGCTCATGCACTTGAATATGTGTATATATGTATAATATATATGCGTGTGTATATATTTAACTTATAGACGTGAATATGCGTGCTATTAACAGCAGACCAATTCAAATCAAGTCCTCACGGACATCTAAAATGAATTTCTACATACTGAAATAAATCTGGCATTGGCCTTTGCAGCCAAGTTCAAGGACGTTTCTTGGCTGAAATGGGTCAGAAGTGAGTGCTTAGCCTGACTTTGATTTGATTAATTAACTTTGATGGACAAGTTAATTAAGATGTTCTTTGCACATTAAATAATATACGTTTAATTGATGGTCCCATTTGTATTTTAAATACTATATGTTTTATTGATGATAAATTACTTAATTGACATAATAATATAATAGGGGAAATTTTTAAAAATACTTTAATTAACTTGGATAAAAGTAATAACAATAATAAATAATAATACATATTTTTCATTTAATTTTTAACTAAGATATTTTAATGCAAAACTTTAATTCATTTAATGTGCCTCATTTGCCATTTTGCTTTCTCTTTTATCATTTGTTTTTAGTATGAATAGTAACCATATTATAAAGTTTTATAAAAATACAAATTTGTGCTTAATTTTCATATAAAAATTAAAAAATAATAGCAATAATAATATAGTAATTAATTTGCCATAAATTGAGCTCTTCAGTATTTCATTTTGATGCTTTGCTGAATTGTCTATTAATGGTGATTGATTTGATTGAATCGTGTATGAGCACCCTTCAGATTTCTTCACTTCAGTGCATTTTAATTAATCCATTTGATAATACCTATGTCCGTTATCAAGCAGCATAAGCTGCAGCACAGGAGAAGAGTTTTCTGCAACAGTGTGCAGCTAACAAGTCACATCAGGGGTCCTTGCTCACTTTTTGTTCACTTGCTGCAGATGCGAGCTAAAAGTAAATAAAACTCTGCCAGAGCACATTTCGCTTTTACGGCAGCGCGAGGAGCAGCGTGCAGCCAGCGGGCGTGGCTAGTATAAAAAAGAGAAACAAAAAAACACACGGAAGCGTTAAATTGGCTCAAATGTGTGCAATACAAAACGAAAATAAAACAAAACTCTTTCAAGCGTTCAAATAGAGAGTGCAGGACTAGCAGGCATGCTATATAGGATAGTATTAGTATATGATATAGGATATGTGTTTTGATGGAGCACACTTGAAAATAAAAAGGTATAACCTAGATTATTCCCCTGTGCAAGAATCATGCAATCATTAATAATGGGAAAATAAATGAAGATCTAATATTAATCCACTAAACAAGCAGTTAGCTCTCACTAAAATACTCAAGCTAGATTGATAAATTACAAGCAATTAATTAATGGAATGTTTCACTCTGACTTCAAATCATATCCCAGCCCATCTCTGTGAAGGCACTGGGTATGGCAGCAGTGAACACAGCAAACTGATGCTAAAGTCAAGTCAGTGACAAAAACAATATAGCAAAAGACTCGGATGTTGCCCATAAACTATAGAAATGCTCTTACACCGTATCCTTTTGCCAAATACACAAGAGCAAATTCGCCTGGGTGGAGCGCAGCAGAAGAAGAGTTTCGCCCACGCATTAAAGTAAAGCTGTCGTTGATTGTTTTTAGCTTTTGCTATAAGATTCAACTAAGTGCGATTTCTAGACAAATTAAGAGGGAAAGACACTTTATACGTATATATGTATATTCATGAATATACAAATATATATGTAAAGGCTTTCATATTTATATGAGGGACTCCAAAAAAGAGGTCAAGTTTCTGCGTTTTTCGCTCTGTTAATTTTTTGGCCTATGCCAGGCATTTATTATTATTATTTTTTTTAAGCTTAAGCTTGTTTTCCTCTGGCTTTTGCTTTTCGCTTTCAGTATTATAATTCTGTATACAAATTAGGAGAAATTAAATTTTAATTTTGTGCAGCCCTTTGCGCCTTTTTGGCTCTTGCGTGAATCAATTTCTGTTGGTTTTTGTTGTGGCTTGGCACCTAAAGGGTAAATGTGCTCGGCTCGGCAGATTCAGACTTATGAATTTTCATAGCAAATTTAATAAGACCTTTTGTTGTTTGCCTGGTTGCCCTACCATAAAGCCATGTGCAGTACGTAAATGTGGATTAGAATTGCATGTTTCTCTTCAGATGTTTCGCTTTGCAAATATTACGCATTCGCCTCGTGGCACACTTGATGGGCTTGCAAATTGAATTTGCACAGCCAATTACCTAAACCACAAGTAATTACGACTAACTGCATTTAGTTGCAGAGCGAATTCCAATAAGCGCTACCAAATGTTTCGGGTTTGCCATGTGATTTCAATAGGCAATTAGCCAGCATAAGCACTCGATGCATCTAGAGACCATTATATGGTTTATTTCCGCACTTTACATTCAGCATAAATTGACGCCACTCCACGTGCATCAATGCTTTATACACGCATTAATGCGCAACAAAAAAAAAATACTCTGAATGCAGTGCGCGTGATAGCGGCGCAGCAATTGCTGATGAAGTGCTATGTAAATAGCAATGGCAGCGACTCGTTGATGGTTTAGCTATTGCACTTGGGCTCATTCTTCGAGCTTTTGAAATGTGTGAGCTATTGCTCATCATTCTATTGTATTCGTAGACATTTAAGATGCCTACAAGTTGGGGTAGCATTATCACGCATACGCCATGCGTGCACAGCCTCTCGTTTATGATCTATTCGGGCGCACAAAACAAATTGTCATTTATAGCTTCTGCAGTGCAAATAAATGGCACATCTTTCAAGCGACTGCAACGTGAGCAATTACACTGGATAACACAACAAATGTTTAATTTAATACTACTAGAAAACTTGTATAAATTCAATAACTTAATATATACAATATATATACAAATATAAGTTAGGAATAATAGAAATAAAATTTAAAGTCATCTTTACATTATATAGTACATGTATATGTAGTACAATGTAAACATAACCAGTAGCACCTGCCAAGCGCCAGTGAGAATCGGAGTTATCAAGGTGTTGTAAAGTATGTCAACATAATATCTGCCGGGCGACTACCTGATGATAGGAAAAAAACTGAGCAGAAGTACAGTTTATCCAAATTTATCTCGTATAACTGGGACTCATCTAATGGCGCACACAGAGCCTTTCCCGCAACACGTCCGCCCATGGGCGAGTGGGGGTGTGTTTTTATCTAGCCTATATATACGTCCGCTAAATCTGCTGATAAAGACCTCGACACACAGACAAGACTTACATGAATTATGAGCTCATCTTTCATCACCTAAAGCTTATCAACAGAGCCATGGACAATGCTCAGTTCGTTTGTGATCTAATTTCAGTTTCTCGCTGCGATTCGTGCGTGCAGCTTGTGCTTGAGCGCTCGATGTGAGCTGTGTGTGTTTTATCCTGATTTTCAAAGGGATTCTGCAGTGAGAGTCGAGTAAAGTGAATGTGCAACTGATTGTAAAATTAAATTAGAAATAAAAAATAAATATAAATCAAAATTAATGAATTTTGCGATCATTTTAGTTGCAAATATATTCAAATATCTATAAATAAATTTAATATAAAAAAAATATATAAAATATTACAACTTTTTTGGTAAAATAAAAGAACATTAAATAATAATAAACAGAAAAAAAAGACAAATGTTCACAATATTTATGGAGTTTAATTAAAATAAAAATAAATAAAAGTAAATAAAAATAAAAAAAAAAAAAAAAAATTAACTTTGCGATCATTCAATTAACAAAC
>NW_022045931.1:145267-155698 GCF_001654015.2 Drosophila navojoa
AAAAAAATATATATATATATATATATATATATATATATATATATATATATATATATATATGTATATATACATACATTCATTTTGTTGGATGGAGTGTTTCCAATACTTTTGCTGTTCATGCTTCTGCTGCCCAGATTTTGGTCATTTGCCCCGACGACAATTGTTTTGGGCGGCTTTTATTGTTGTCCTTCATGCTATGTGCCGTCGTTTGCTTTCTGCAACAAATTCTGGCAACGTGCCTTGAATTACAATTATTCGCCAGCTTTCGCTCGCTCGCCAGCTCCATTCGAACGAGCTGCTCCATTATGATTTTACATTTTATTTTCCGAAATTTAGCATTTCGTTGCTTATTCGATTCGCATTATAGTGGGCTCGGCCTCTGCATCTGCATACTGTACTTCAACGCCACTTGTTATCAACTTTTAATGGTATTTGGGCTGGCTGTACGAAACTTTTCTGATGCCACGACCATGGCCTGGGGGCACTGCATATATCTCAGGGCTGTACTAAAATGATGTTTGCTGTGTACATTAATCGCCAGATTGAAATTATGCCTTGTGATATATATTTGTATATATATATATATATATGTGTGTGTGTGTGTAGATGACAAAGATTTGAAAAGTTTTTCATAATATTGCTGTAGCAGACGTTCCATTTCATCTTCTTGATATTTTTTTACTATTAAGGATTATTTTCTCTTCTGCTCTAGAGTTTTTTCGTCATTTATAGAAAGAAAGGAAAATTTCAGATATTTTCACTTGTCCATGTGGCAAATGAAGTGGATTGGTTTTGTCGCATGTCTGTCTGTCCGTTATTAAAGAATCTTGGCTTTTATTGTCATTATTATCATGAAAATTGTTTGTAAACGAACACTTGAGATGTGGTATATGAAGTGAGGGGAGTAGAGGGTAGAAAACAAGGGCAAAGCTAAGTGCTAAGTACTTTGCGTTTTTTTTCGATAATTGGACATTAATTTAGTTTAATTTTTCTCTTTTTATTTTGTATTCCTATTTGATTTTTATTTATTATGTTTTTATATATTTTATGTTTATATTTATTTTTTTTTAGTTTTGTTTCGGGCATATCATTGCTGGGCACATCAACGGAGATTTATGTGTATGGTACGCAATATGCGTTCATATTAGTTACGCTGGCCATATCGGGAGTCATATCGTGGTATATCTTCCTGCCCGTCTTCTGCAATCTACAATTGACCTCCACATATGAGGTAAGTTGAGCGTTATCTGATATGTCTTTACCTGTAATATGTATATATATCTGCTCTCTAATTACACTAAATATAAATGCTTAAAATATACATACACATTGCTACAAAATTAATGTTCTCTGTGTTGAATTCGGAAAATCATTTGGACAGAATTCTTAGTTTGCCAAGGTGTTGAGACTTCGGCTTGCTGAAGATGATTTTCTATTATATGTCAAAGTGATCTGAAAGCATGTTATATCATAAATATGTGTTGCATCCTAAATTTTTCTGTTGAATTGTGCCGAAATTCGCATGTCAATATGTAATATGTGTTAGTGAATTATGAGTAAATTGTCGATACACGATTATATTTCTAAATAAGCAATCGCTATACGAAAGTCGGGTTAGTCAGTTATTGTCGAAGTAGACAACATCAATGGTATTTTGTGGAACAAAACATTGACCAGTGTCGAAAACAAATGGGCGTTAAAGCTATTGATGAGTCGGAGCATTGTTGTTGGGCCTTGTTGCTGTCGTGTCAAGTGAAATATTTATGTGTGTTTGCCAGCAAATTGCAAATAGGAGCACAGAGACTCGTTGCTGTGCTCAACATCCAATTGTTGTTTGTTGCCAGCAATGGCCAACAACGGCCTGCTGACGGCTATGTGGTGGTGGCTCAAAGGCTATCTCAGATATCGGCTACACGGCGTATGCGTAATATTCGATTATGTATGCGTTGCCTTGCGTTGCGTTGCGTTGCGCTGTGTGTGTGCTCGTTTTTATTATGTGTTTTGTAAACGTGAACGTTGGGACTGTCCGAATCGAAAGATGCCAAAATACCAAATCAAATAAATGCTTACAGTACTTCGAGCTGCGCTTCAACAGAACAACTCGTGTAGTTGCCTCGGTGCTCTTTAGCATAACCACAGTAAGTACCAAGCGGTAGACGCAACACAGATACAACTACACTCACACACACACACACACACACACACACACAGATACAAATAACCAATTATCATCGTCTAGCTAATCTGGCTGCCTATCGTCATCTATGTGCCAGCGCTGGCCTTTAATCAGGGTAGGTTTTCAATCAGATCCACTGGAGTTTGTTTCAATTGTTGCGCTCTCCGTTCACAGTGACGGGCGTAAATGTTCATGTAATTACGCCGGCGGTGTGTATTATTTGCATATTTTACACCACGGTTGGCGGCTTGAAGGCTGTCGTCTGGACGGATGTTATTCAAACCATAATTATGGTGGGCGCCATAATTATCGTTGTCGTCAAGGGCACCCTGAATGCGGGCGGCCTGGGCGCGGTCATCCAAAGGAATCTGGATACTGGACGCCTCGAATGGCCCGAGTAAGTGATCATCAATGTGCTGAGCATTTGATTTTAAATACTTTTCATCATATTTCGATACACTGAATTAAAAGGGGTTTCTTTCAAAGGGGTTTCTTTTCAGGCAGTAGGAGCCATCTGTCCGTTTGTACGTGTCGATCCTAGAAGCTATAAGAACTAAAGACTTGCAATTTTATGTTTGAAAAAATCAATAATTCCTTTCATTACTTTGTTATCGATTAAAATCCTTATCGAAAAGCAATTAGATCTCTTATACCTTTAGAGCTACTGTGATTTATTGAAACATCGATTCCTTGAAGCGGTCAGGGGATCGCCTAATTGAGTAGTCTCGATTATATTTATTTTATATTTATATTTTACATATATTTTCACATATCAAATAGATGGACATTCGATCCGAAGACCCGCATGTCCGTCTTCGCCCTGTTCGTGGGCTACACAGCCCATTCGACGTACAACATCGGCTGCAATCAGATCATCACCCAGCGACTGCTGTCGCTGCCCAGCGTGAGGGCAATGGGGCAGAGCACATTGCTGTTTGGGTTCGGTGTGATCATCCTGACGTCACTGACCTTGTATAATGGCCTGCTGCTGTTCGCCACGTACCACGACTGCGATCCGCTGACCACGAAGGTAGGTGTCCCGTGAGTACTCCTGTTGCAATGCTGAGCGTAATTGTGATTGACTGGCAGCTAGCCAAGGCAAAGGATCAGCTGGTGCCGCTGCTGGTCATGGACACGCTGGGCGCATATCCGGGCGTGTGCGGCATGTTTGTGGCTGGCGTGTTTAGTGCCTCGCTCAGCTCGCTGTCCACGGCGCTCAACTCGATGGCCGCCGTCCTGCTGGAGGACTACATCAAGCCGCTCTGCAAGCGGCCCCTGACGGAGCGCCAGACGGCCATCACGATGCGGCTCTGCACCGTTACCATTGGCACCCTGAGCACCGTCCTGGTGTTCGGCGTGGAGCGCATGGGCACGCATGTGATGCAGCTGTTCATGATACTGAGCTCGGTGACGCAGGGTCCGCTGTTTGCGCTCTTTGTGATGGGCATGCTCTGCCCGCGCCTAAACTCAAAAGTGTGTATTCCGTTCAGTTGAGGGATGTGTGGATATGTTTCATTCATAGCTTGTATATCTGGCCTTGCAGAGTGCTCTGACTGGCGCCCTGTGCTCCTTCGTCTTCATGACCTGGCTGTGCATCAACGCCCAGCTGGCCGCCCTCTCGGGTGAGCTGCACTACGAGCCGAAGCCGGTGAGCGTCGAGGGCTGCACCTACGGGTACGACGCGCCGGACGTGACTCTCGCAAATGCCACATTGACTGCCACGGAGCCGGCGTGAGTTACGGCTTGAGCTGCTCTCGGTTGTTCAGTTAGTAATTTCTTTCTTGAAAAAAGTTCGCTCAGCTTTTTCCAGCAGATCTACTACACATCCTTCATGAGCTATACTTTGTTCGCCTCTCTTGTGGGCATCCTGGCTGGCCTGCTGTCGAGCCTCGTCTTTGGACGGCTGAAACTGGAGCAAGTGGACGTGGAGCTGCTGGCGCCCTGCATGCGGCGATTCTATAAGAGCAAATACGCCAGCGTGGAGCTTAATGATTCCGCATTAAAGTCTGCCTAAAGAACATAAAATGTGCTTACGACTTAAGACTTAAGCAATAAAAATTTTGATTAAGTATACGCCGTGTTTGACTGCAAGTTTTATTGGACTCTAATCTTGTAATGTGACATGTATCTCATATACATATATGTTTGTATAAGTGTTCTGTTTTTCTGGTTTTAGGACTGTCACTAACATGCATCATGCGCACTGACTCGTTACTAAAAATCTTGTAAATATTTGGGTTGTTGCTGCATTCATTTTTACCAATAAGCGTTTCGTAATGCTCATTAGATAATTAACATATGATTTCTAGTACTTTAAGCTGCGCTACGGCAGCAGCATTCGAAACTTCGGAGCTGTGCTCTTCGTCATCGGCATGGTAAGCATCATTCAAATAGATCGGAATTCATATTGAACAATGTTTCACGCAGTTGCTGTGGCTGCCTGTGGCCCTGTATGTGCCTGCCATCACCTACAATCAAGGTGAGTTTTCTCACACGGCCGCTGGCTTCGAAGCTAAAGTTCAACAATTTCAGTGACTGGCACGAGCATCCATGTCATCACGCCCATTGTTTGCATTATTTGCACTTTCTACACGTGTGTGGTGAGATTTAATTAAAACACGGCCTGCTTGGCATTCGCTCACACACAAAGTGCCGCAATTTCAGGGCGGCCTCAAGGCGGTGATTTGGACAGATGTCATCCAGAGCTTTGTCATGTACGGATCCATTTTGGCGGTGTGCATCAAAGGCACCTACGATGTGGGCGGCCTGGGCGTGGTCTTGCAGCGAAATGAGGACAGCGGACGTATCAATGCGCCGGAGTAATCATTGCATTTGGCTTACATTGCGAATTTCTTTGAGCACTCTGCTTATTTACAGGTGGACCTGGGATCCCACCGTGCGGCTGTCTATGGTCTCTGTGATAGTGGGCGGCACTCTGCACAAAATACAATCATCGGATGTCAATCAAGTGTCAATCCAGCGCTTTCTCTCCCTGCCCAGCTACAAGCATGCCAAGCAGTGCATGTTCCTCTATACCGTGCTCCTCATATTCCTGCTGAGCTGCTGCAGCTACATGGGCCTGGTCACCTATGCCGTCTACCAGGACTGTGATCCCATTAGCACCGGGGTGAGTCTTTGATACACTTGCCTTAACTGCATGCACAGTTAGGTGGTTCATTAGCAAAGAGAGAGAATTGGCATATTGGTTTTATGCAATCTCCGCATTGGTATGAATACATGTCCTCATTGGTGGCAACTCCATCTAGTTTTTATGTAACCCCTTTTAATGACCTCTCTGCAGCTTGCCAAGGCCAGCGATCAGCTGCCTTCGCTGCTGATGATGCGCACCTTGGGATCGTTTCCCGGTCTGCCTGGGCTGTTTGTGGCTGGCGTTTTCAGCGCTGCGTTGAGCTCGCTGTCCACGGGACTCAACTCGATGGCGTGCGTGATCTCACAGGATGTGGTGCGTCCGCTGCTGAAGAAGCCGTTGACGGAACGGCAAACCGCTTTGCTGCTGCGCGCCATCGTCGTCTTCTTCGGCCTGAGCTGCATGGGTCTGGTCAATGTGGTGGAGAAGCTGGGCATGGTGCTGCAGCTGGCCACCACCACCTCGGCTGTGTCCATGGGGCCGCTGCTGGGTATCTATGCCATGGGCGTGTGCCTGCCCTGGGTGAATGCCAAAGTTAGCTTCGCCTCAATTGCATTAAGCAAGGACTCAACTAACGCAAGGCCTTCTTCCAGAGCGTCATGACCGGCAGTCTGGTGTCCTTTGTTGCTCTGGGCTGGATCTGCATCAAGGGTCAGCTCGCGCAAATGCAGGGCGAGATTCGGTATCCCAAGATGCCAGTCTCAGTCTCGGGCTGTGATTACGCCTATGACAATGCGACCGTCTGGCGCACTCTGCATGAGTACAGGTAAGTATGAGAAAGCTACCTACCAAGCTTATAAAATATAGTCCTTGTTCCATTCGCAGTCCCTCAACAGATCGCAACATATATCACTTGTCGTTCTTCTGGTACACTGCGCTGGGCGGACTTATTTGCACTGTGGTCGCCCTGCTGGCGAGCCTCGTCTTCGGCTGGCAGGATGTGTCTGAAATGGATCCGGCTCTGGTCACGCCTTGCATGCGTCGCTTCCTGCCCAAGAAACAATATGAGGCTGTCGATCTCGAGGAGCTCTTTAGGCGCAAGGCGGAGAAGCCTTGAACCGAGATTTCAATAAAAGCTACCTGCTAATAAACTGTTGTTATGATATTCCAAAACAGTTTTTTATTTCCCATTAAATTAATTATCATTTTAATTTATGTTCGCTTTTAACATAATTGTGTTTTAATTTGATGTTGTTTTTATTTATTTTTGATTTAATTAACTACCTTCAAAGCATTATCATTTGCTTTCATTTTTTTTTTTTATTATTGCTCCTCTTTGTATCCTTGCTCTGCACTGCAGTACTTTGAGAGACGCTTCGATCGACGTATTCGCATCTTTGGATCCTGCCTATTCGTGCTGATGAATGTGAGTGCTCCGATTGAGTGTTTCGACTGAATCTAATAATCGATAATTATATTATTATTATTATTATTATTACTATTATTTTATTTTTATTTTTACAGATACTTTGGCAACCGATATGCATTTATGTGCCTGCTCTAACATTGAACCAAGGTGAGTTTTTATCATATTTAATGCTTCATCAATAGGAGCTCAGCTATACATTATAGATATTATATCATTTATTTTATATATAATATTATACCTAGTGGAATTAGGTTATAATGACGTTGAGGGGGCTGTCGTTATACCCGGAAGACGCTATAAGCATTTAATTTTGCTCACATTTCGTTTTTTCGTCACAATAACCGTACCGGATTCTATTTTATTATATAATTGCCTTTTCTCTATTTTCAGTTTCTGGCATCAGTATCCATATGATCGTGCCCTTAACCAGTTTGATATGCATTCTCTATACGAGCATAGTAAGAATTCAGAACTCATATGAATGCATTTCCATTGCTGACATTTCTAATTATCCAGGGCGGCATTAAGGGCGTCGTTTGGACAGATGTCATACAAGGAGCTGTGATGATTGGGGCCATGGGCTTTGTCATAGTCAAGGGCACTGCGGACTTGGGTGGTTTGGCGGTGGTGCTGGAGCGCAATCGTCAATTCGAGCGCCTGGTGGGTCCCGAGTAAGTTGTTCTTTACTAACCTCGTATTCTCCTCAAATGTCTTGCACTTCCCTAATTCGCCAGCATGACACTTGATCCGACGGCTCGCATGGGCGTGTGGGCCTTGTTTATTGGCGGCGCCTTCTTTAAGCTGCAGGCCAATTGCATTAACCAGACGGCAGTCCAGCGCTTTATGACCTTGCCCAACGTGCGGGCCGTTAAGCAGGCGCTGGTATTGTCGCTGATAGGCTTCATGCTTGTCATGGCCATGTGCATCTATCTCGGCGTGCTCGCCTTTGCCGCCTACTACCATTGTGATCCCATCACCACGGGTGTGAGTTTTCCCCTTCCACTACATTTATTTTTATTGTTAATAGGCGCTGTCATACTTTTATAAGTATAGGTTAAGCTGTCATCGCATCCATTAATCATCGGCTCCCATTCCCCTTTGCAGCTGGCACGTGCCAAGGATCAGGTGATACCCTTGTATGTGATGCAAAGCGCTGGGATGGTGCCCGGCATTGTGGGTCTGTTTGTCGCCGGCGTGTTTAGTGCCGCACTCAGCTCGCTCTCCACCGCACTCAATTCACTGTCGGCGGTGGTGCTGAAGGACTTTGTCGAGCCCCATCGCAGCCGCCCTCTGACCGAGCGCCAGACTGCCTTTGTGCTGAGAGGCGTGGTCGTCGTGTTTGGGCTCATCTCAATGGCGAGTGTGCCCATTGTGCAGAAATTGGGCATGGTCATGCAGCTATCGTCCACAGTGGCCGCCATCACCTGTGGCCCCCTGCTCGGCGCCTTCTCAGTGGGCATGCTGCTGCCGTTCGTTCGCACAGAGGTTCGACTCGGCTCCTGCCAGTGGACGACCTAGCCAATGACGGCTCCATTTATGTTTCTATTGCAGAGTTTGTTAACGGGCATTTCGATGGCCACCAGCTTCACAGCTTATGTCGTTGTGCGGGCCCAGATTGCCATGGCCACCGGCCAGATGACTTTCCCCACGAAACCCGTTTCCGTGGAGGAGTGCGACTACAGCTCCGAGCTGCGCTCCAACTGGAATGCAACGACCAGCGCGTATGTCTCTCGTTCGCCAGCCCAAATATGTTATATTCCTAACATTTCAGTTTGTATTTATAGATCGCCCGCCGAGGCCAAGAGTCGCAGCCTGCATGAGCTCTCGTTCCTGTGGTACACCATGATTGGCTCTGTGGGCACGCTGCTCTGCTCGCTGCTGGCCACGCTCTACTTTGGCAAGCAGGATGTGCGGCTGGTCGACAAGGAGCTGGTTACGCCCATTTTGCAGAGCTATTGGTATGGAGCGTACGAGAGTGTGGCCGGCGATGATGCGGAAGCCAAGCAGCTGGAGCTGCACGAGTCCTCGACCCAGCCTAAGCTGGACCCAAGCCCAAACCGATTTGATTGATTAATAAATGTTGTTGCAAACAGCCGTGACCCTTGTAGTTTTGCATTAACCTTAAGCTCTGTTCTGTGGCGTATTTAAATTTAGATTGTTTTCAGCTGGTTACCTTGACTGGGCTGCCAATACATACATAGATACTTATACACACTCACTCTTTCAGTACTTTGAGAGACGTTTCAGCAGGCGAATGCGTTTATTTGGGGCCTCGCTCTTTGTGCTCAAGGCGGTAAGTGAATGCCCATGGAAAGACAGTCCCTGACATAAATATATAACCAAGGTATTCTTGCGCTCTCCAGATCGTTTGGCTGCCCATCGCTGTGTACGTGCCGGCGCTGACCTTCAACCAAGTCACTGGCATTGGCGTGCACACCATAACCCCGATTGTGATTATCATTTGCACCTTCTACACGACGGTCGGCGGCATCAAGGGCGTTGTCTGGACAGACGCCGTGCAGAGTGTGATCATGTACGGCACCCTGGTGGTCATCATGATCAAGGGCACCATAGACGTGGGCGGATTCGGCGTGCTCTGGCAGCGCAACTTGGACGGCGGACGCCTCAATACGCCCGAGTGAGTCGTGCGAAAGTGAATCCAACTCCTTGAGACAATTTATGAATGTGTGATTGTTTTATATATAGATATAGCCTGGATCCCACGGTGCGTATGAGCGTCTTTTCGGTTTTCGTTGGCGGCACGTTTTTCAAGCTGCAGAACACGTCGATCAATCAGGCGACCATTCAACGCTTTATGTCGCTGCCCTCCCTGAAGCACATCAAGCAAACATTGTTCACCTTTAGCATCGGCTTGACCCTGCTCTATATGGGCTGCATCTATGTGGGCCTCGTGTGCTATGCCGTGTATTATGACTGCGATCCGATGGCCACGGGAGTGAGTTCGACATGTAGCTCCTTGAGAGTTCCGTCTTACAATTTGCCCTTTACTCATCTCTGCAGCTGGCTGGACGCCGGGATCAGCTCGTGCCACTTCTGGTGATGCGAGTGCTGGGCGTTGTGCCCGGCCTGCCGGGTCTCTTTGTGTCGGCCGTGTTCAGTGCCGCGCTCAGCTCGCTCTCAACGCTTCTCAACTCATTGGCAGCCGTCATACTCGAAGACTTTGTGAAGCCGCGCATGAGAACGATCAAGAGGCCCATGACGGAGCGCACTGTAGCCCTGACTATGCGTCTGGTGGTGGTCGTCTTTGGCATTAGTTCCATATTCATGGTCTACGTGGTTGAGCATCTGGGCATGGTGCTGCAGCTGTCAGCCTCGCTGCAGTCCAGCCTCTACGGTCCCATGCTGGGTATCTTCACGGTGGGCATGCTAATGCCCTGGGTGGGAGAGAAGGTTTGTTCACATCAACTGCAATTAAGAATGTTTCCATTTGAATTTGTATACATTTTCAGAGCATGTTTGTGAGCAGCATCGTATCCTTTGCTATCATGGCTTGGATTGTGGTCAATGCACAAATAGAAAATCTCACGGGCTCCTTCCGTCATACGAAGCTGCCAGTTTCCGTGGAGAACTGCACCTACGACTTCGACATGAACCGTTATCTGAACTCGACAGCAGAAGTGTAAGTGTTTTAGAATATTTTTTATTTTATATTTTATATTTTTTTTTATGTTTTATATTTTATATTTTATATTTTATATTTTATATTTTATATTTTAT